>CATIWJ010464126.1:0-10681 GCA_949640765.1 Croton laevigatus | reverse complement strand
GCGAGACTTGAAATTGAATACCTAATTACAATCAAGTATCTGCCCATAACCTAGCTATGAATAGAGAAAAAACAAAATACTAAACTAAGTTTTAAGGAAATTGGTCGAAACAACAAAACTCCAACAATCAAAAGCTTTTAAGCTCAGTGAAAGCAAACCCACAACAAAATAAACATATTGATAAAATAAGTTCAAATCAATTCCACAATATACAGATTTCAGCCAGAACAGAAAGAATCAAGCTGCTAAATTCTACAAATACCAAAAGAAATAACAGAAAAATAAATAAAACCCACTAACCATTAAACGAGACCGTAAACAATTCTGCCAAAGCCGATGGATTCTTAGCCCAGGAACAGGAAGCACAAGCAGCAAAAGAAAAGAAACATTTGGAATATTTGGAATTCTAGGTGTTGGGTTTAAAAGATAAACAACATGAAAATAACTAAAATTGCTCCTTCAACAACATGAAATCATCACACAAAGCATAATTTAGCCAAAGGCATTCACACAAAATGCATCCCATAACAACAGAATCATCACAAAGCCATCAACAATAAACGAAAATAAAAAATCATAAGATAACAGAAGAAAGAAGAAAAAAACTAACCTGAGTAACGCCGGCCTTCTTCAACTGAAGATTGATCTCCGATTCGCCGATATTTGATGACGGACGACGAGGATCGGGGCGGAGGGAATGTCGCGCGGCCGCCGCGGCGTGGCTGGGTGAGAGAGCAGAGAGGCGAGTCGAAGAAATGAGAAGACGAAGGGAAATGTTCTGATATTTTAGGGTTAGGTTTATGTAATTGGTTCATTTACAAAACGACGGCGTATGGAAAAATTCGGTTCGGTTCGGTTCGGAAACTACTCAAACCGAATGCCGAACCAAAAAATTCGGTTCCTCCCTCCACTACACTGAGAACCTTCGGTTCCGGTTCAAAAACCGAATTTCAGTTTAATTTGTGCAGCCCTAGCTCTAATTGAGCATTCCTGTTGAAAAAGAAATTATTTTTCAAAGCCGCTCTAGTAAGAAGGTGTGCTAAAGCGTTACAAACTCTAGGTACAAATAAGCAAGAAACTAATGAGACAGACTCCACAGTTTGCTTTAATTCCAGAACTAAATCTTCCAACATATACCTAACTTCTTTATCTTCTATAATAGCATCAATAATCACTTTGCAATCCAATTCTACAAAACACTGTCTCTACTGCTGTTGCTGACAGAGTTCCAGGGCCTTTTTAATCACCAAGGCTTTCAATAGAGTAGGATTCAAAATGAATGGAAAGCGAACAATCCTCCTGTCAACTAGTCTGTAATAAGAATCTCTAACCACCACATCACAGACTCCCATATTCTTCTTCCGATTCAACGCAACATCAACATTCAATTTTAGACAAGAAATAAGAGGCGGAGACCAATATTGCTGTCACACAGTCAGTTCTTCTTGTTGATTATTACACCCACCAACAAATGTAATTAGACACACAACTATAAAATCCCCTAAATTCATTCCAATTATTTAATGCCAGTTTAACAATCTCATGAGCATCTGACTTCACATTATTAAAGACCAAATTATTCCTCGCCTTCCATAATTGCCAAAGGATGTAGATACAAAGACTGAATTCCTCCTTATCAAGATTCGCTTGCTTGGCTAGTTGAACCAGTAAATTCCAAAGGAGTTTAAGAGACATACTTGAAATATTATCAACACATAATCCCAAGGGCGAGAGAAACCAAGCTGCTTTAGCTTGTGGACAGAAAAAGAATAAATGACCTTCATCTTTTATTTCCCCACATATAGCACACATATTACACACATTAGGCAATCTTTTGGATAAATTGGTTCCAACCGCAAGCCCATTCCTAATTAATATCCAAACAAATAACTGTAATTTCCTTGGGATCCTTAACTTCCATATATTACTCCAATAAAAATCCAAAGTAACAGGAGAACTAGCATTTCCAATATTATTCTGCAATTTAAAAGCCTCCCTATAGCCTGAACGTACTAAATACATACCATTTTTAGTGTGACACCATACAAGCTTGTCTTGTTGGTTTGATTGCAAAATGGGTATACTCATAACAGTTTCAACATCAGCTCTAGTAAAATTGCGAGAGAGCAGGTTCACATTTCAAGCTTTCCTATACCAATCAATTAATTGAGATACCCAATAAATATTTCCATCTCTATTTTTTTTTATATTCAGCAACAAAAGCAGGCTCTTTTTTTTGTTTTTTGGAATCCAAACACTCTTGAAACATTTAACAAACTTGCCAATATGAATCTGTCATCTTAGTCCTCATTCCAAAACGTCTCTCCCATATAATATGTTCTTCCATCCCCAAGAAGCATTGGCCGAAGCTATAGCTGCCAAAAAATTGGAGTTAGAGAAATATTTCCCTTTTAAAAGTCTATCTAATAATGAATTAGGATAATTGAGGATTCTCCATTCTTGCTTAGCCAATAATACCTTATTCATCGCCTCCCAATCTTAAACCTAAGACCTCTTTCTTTCTTGTGTTGACAACATTATTTCCATGCAATTCAATTGATTTTTTGTTCATCCAATTGCTGCCCCGACTAGAAACGACAGATCATAGAATTAATTTCTCTAAGTAAGGAAGCATGTACCCTGAAACAAAAGAACATGTAGAGAGGAATGTCATAAATGACTGTTTTAATAAAGATTTCCTTACTCGCATGTGAAAGGAACTTCTCCTTCCAACTCGATAATCTTGCCTTGATTCGCTCTTTGATATGCTGGAAAGTGACTTTCTTGGACCTATTAACAATCGCCGCAAACCCCAATTACTTTGTCTATAATATCCACATCAATTATTCTCAAAAGCCGGGAAAGAATCATCAGCTCTTGTATAGAAATGTGTTGAGAAATAATGGTTGACTTATCAAGATTGATAGTTTACCCACTTTTCACTGCATAAAGATCAAGCATCTCCTGTAAATGAGTAACCTCCCAATAGTCCACAGTTCCAAAGATTAAAGTATCATATGCAAACATCAAGTGCGAAATTCTGGGGCAATATCTATTCAATTGCACCCCCGAGATCCTTCCTTCTATCAATGCTTTGTTAATCAAACAAGTTAGGCCTGCCGTAAAAAGTAGGAATAAAAGTGGCAAAATCAGATATCCTTGCCCGATTCCCCTAGAGGAAACTATAAACCTATGACGCTCACCATTAATAGTGATCGAATAAGTGACCGAGCAAACACATGTCATTATCCATTTCACCCAAGTTTTATTAAAATCCAAAGCCACCATAATGGCTTTTAAATATTCCCACTCAACAAATTATTCATAGGTTTTACTTACATCCAGCTTTAGAGCAAAATCGAATTTTGATTCTCCCCTTCTATGAAGCAAGTGGTTAGAATTTTTGTTTATGCATAAAATTTGTAGATATTTAAAAAAATTTTGTGATTTTTTGTGCTACAGTTTTTTTTATGAAATTTCGTTAAAAACGTTAAATTCATTAAATAAGAAGATTATTCGTTAAATTTGGTAAATTGAAAAATTCGTAAGTATTAATTAATTCGTTAAATTGTCCAATTTTTTTTTTCATTCTAACGAATTAACACCCCTAACTAATACTACTTCATGTGGAGGTTGATAGTTTGACGGTGGTTCAATTGTTGGACAATACAACAACAATTCCTTCTAGCTTTGCGAGTTTGGTTTATGAGGCTAAGGAATTGTTAGGCAGGAGTTGGACAGTTCGTGTAAGTCATGCTTATAGGGAAGCCAACCAATTTGCTGATTGGTTAGCACACCATGGGAGGGGGTTAGATTTGGGCAATCATTTGTTTCTAGAGCCTCCTCCAAGTCTGAACTTTTTGTTATTTCATGGTGTTTGTGGCATAGCTCATCCAAGGCTAGTCACCATTCAGTCTCTGATATTAATAATATTGCCCTTTCATCCAAAAAAAAAAAAAAGGAAGGATAGATATCAACATTTCATGAGCTTCTGAGCGGGTCATTTAAAAGGATTTGAGCAATGGCGAAGCTAGGTACAAATTTTCTTTCTTTTTTTTTTTTTTTAAAGACAATTATATTTTTTCCTCTAGACCTTTTTAGAGTAAACCTCATTCCAAATCAAAGTGGTTTTATTTTATTTATTTTCTCATTTTACCTTGTAATTTTATTTTCATATATTTTCTTTATTTAATTTATTATAAAACTTCCCAATATATAAAATTTATTTGCTATTTTAATTTCATTTATATATTTCACTTTTCTATTTGATATCTCTATATTTTTATATATTCTCTAATATTTGATTTTTTAATCTATTATTTAATTTTTAATTATAAAATTTTAATTTTTTATTTTATCTTGTAAATTTAATTTAGTATTTTTTTTCAATTTTTTTTTCTCAACTAATCTATCATGCAACCTCTAAATATGCAAACATAGCATTATTTTAAAATTTTTTTAATATTTTAATGGTTTTTTATAATGTTTCTATTTTTTAATTCACATATGTAATAATTTTTTTTATTAAAAGTGTTTGCACGGTAATTTTCAAGAAAAATTTTAAATATTAAGTAATTAATATTTATTAATTAATTAACTAAATTAAATGAATTAACCAAATTAAATATTAAATGGTTATTTAAATAATATTTTGATAATTATTACATTAAATAAATTATGTGATAATATCAAAGAAATTAAACCAACAGAGATCCGCCAAGTGGACCAATCAAATCGCTTCATTGGTGGGCAAGCATCCCAAAATCTCTATAAATAGACTGTCTTTCTTCAATTGAAGGACAAAAAAATTCAAGGTTCCAAAGCTCTGACAAATCGAAGACTCCAAAGCTCTAACAAATTCAAGACTCTAAAGCTTTGACAGATCGAAGACATAAAGCTTTCCTCAAAGTTCAAAAGCTTGTCTCGTCAACAAAGCTTTGCAGTCATTCAAGCCCAAGCTCAAATCAAGTTGAAGATTAAGTTAAATTCAACTCAAATCAAGATCAACCGATTCAAGATCAAGTCTTCGATACCTTTGCATCGTGTTCTTCACAAAGAGAGGAATCAGAGGGTTTTTAATAAAGATTGTAACAGTTATATTTTCTTTTATTTGTTTTCTTATTTTCAGGAAAATTTGTTCATACAAAAAAAATATTAATAATTTGCTCTCCTTAGTTTTAGTTCATGGCTTCGCTAACATTACAAAAACAAAACTTGTTTAAGTAGTGAATTCGCAAATTTTTGTATTGTTGTAGTAATAATATACTTTCTTCGTAGCACTTTAAGCAGTCTAATCTTAGGGGGAAAAAAAATTCCCACTTTAATAAAAGAAAATTATTTTTCTTTTCCATTATGCCCTTATTTATGGGGAGTACATAACTGTCTAATTAATAATACTCACTTTTACCCATATAATTTTTAAGTTTTCAATATTAAATTTTATCTTTTCTAGTTTCATTTAAAATTTTTAACATAATATATGCATTCACATTAAAACAATTAAGGTTATCTATTTCGAATCTAATAATAAGAGTATATTAAATAGTAGGGCAAACAGTTAGAAGGGTAATAAGGTAAATCTCTTATGCAATTTTTATGAAATTTATGTAAATCAATCATTTTATTAATATGTATGTAAATCAATCAATTTTTTTTTTTAATATGTGTGAAAATAGAGATGAGGTCATTTAAAGTGGAACGGATAGAGTATTTCATTATGGGTGAGGCTATCATACGCATGACCGTATATGCGGTTACTGTTTGATTTTCTTTTTGTTTTTTTATTTTTTTTTCTATTTTTTTAAAAAAATAAAATTATAGATTGTTTGTATTTAATTTTAAAATCAATTTTAGACTGTTCTATTTTTTTATATGATATTTTTTAAACAGAGTTAAATCTTCAAAATACAATCTTTTAAAATTAATCTCAAAATTAAATACATATATTCTATAATTTTATTTTCTAAAAAAATTTCAAAAAAATTAAAAAAAAAGGAGGCGGTCCGCATGTGAGGACCACCTCACATCACAGTAAACAAATCCTTTAATTATTTAAAGGGAAATTTACAAAAAAAACTCCTTAGCTTTTACCTAAAATACATTTTTCTCCTTATGTTTTTTTTTTCCAGACTAAAACCTCATTCCGTTTTAATTACGTTAACATTTTCCTCATTTTGTCTATTTTTTCTATTAAAATAAAGGTTGAAGGACCAAAATGTAATTTTTACTAGCCATTTTGAAAAAACTCAAGAAATGAGGGACTGTTTTGAAATTTTTCTATCTTCTTCCTCCCCTAGCCATCGGTCCAGCACTACCCTTCACCACCGGCCGAAAAATTGACTTGGTTGGCAAAACAATGTTTAATCCATAAACCAATAATCCATCCCACCAATTGACCAATCCGTAACAGAATCATTAAGTTCCATGAAGAAGCCAGCAAGGTGGAGTATTCACAACTCAGCAAGCAACCCACTTGAATTACTCACTTACCCATTGCATGCGGCGCAAGAAAGCAATACCCAATTATCCACTAACTTCACCGAGCTCACTTCCACTCTATATTTATCTCAATCCATTCAATATCCAAATCTATATCACTATACTTGCACAAATCATTGCAAAATCCTCACAACAGAACAAAAATAATACTCATTGACCCAGAAACCTAAACATAAATTTCTCATCGACCCACGATCCATGCTGGATCCGAACACCAAAAACAAGCCCTAAAATGAAGTGAAAACGAGAAATATCAACTGGATCCAAATGAGCCAAAATCCATATTTTGACGCAAACAAAGAAAAAACCCATGAAATTACCTTCTTGTACTTCTTCACCGGTGGTGCGTTCGCCGAAGACTTGGGAGAAATTCCACTCCAAGGGCTGTGGTGGGCCCGCCAGAGCTGCAGCGACCTCATTGCCACCGTTCATTTTATCCTCTTTCTATATCTCTCTGATCAACTGATCTTTTTGTTACTGCTTCTTCTGTTTCTTTTCCAATGGTGGTGATGGCGGTAGAGGTTGTGGTGGTGTGGTTGTATTAGGTTGAAAAAGATTATGTCAAAAAAAAGGGTTGAAGAAGATGGAAATTTCAAAATTTGTCCCTCATTTCTTGAGTTTTTTAAAAATTATACAGGAGGAGGAATATATCAACGAAATTAAAATGGAGAGAGGTTTTAGTCCAAAAAAAAAAAACATAAGGAGGAAAATGTAGTTTATGTAAAAGCTAAGGAGATTTTTGTAAATTTTCCTTATTTAAAACTTTGCTTATACAAGAAGATTCACCCATTTTTTAATAATTTGTATTAATGTCATAATTATTTTTGTTTTTTTCGTTGTTTTTTTTCCCTTTAGATATTTTAGGAGAGGGACAGGAGGGAGGGGCAAGGTTTCATACCTTGCATTTTTTAGCAAATTGTAATTGTCTTCTCCATTTGGGCCACCTCTCCTCTTTTTTTTAGTTTTGTGACTTTTAAGATCTTTGTATTCATATAATGTAATTATAAAATAATTAATTTCTATCACTAGTTCACAACTGGTCTTCTTTAATGTTTTTTGTATTTATGACAAACCATCATCATAGCCTCATTCATAATTTCCTTAATGGAGGAAGGTTTTCGGTGCTGCTGCTGTGATTAATATACGTGTTTAGCCAAGAAGAAGATGAAGTTTGAGTGGGCTTTACAAAGAAGTCTTCAAAGTTTCAACAGCTTTCATTTAGGTTACTATTTGTTAAAATTGACACATCAATTCGACCTAAACACAAAATATCAATTATTCATTTGTCCACATCATATAATCAAATCAACTAAATATCTGTTAAAAAAAAATCAACTAAATCACTCAGAATGTCACATATACAAAAATATACAAAATAAACTGCAATGTAATTTTTTTAAATCAGATGAACACTAAATTATATAAAAAAAAAGTACAAATATCAAATTGTTAAATTTTAAAGAGGTTATACACTAAAATTATTATTATCTTTTTTATAAAGAAGAATAGATATCAAAATTTCATGAGCTTCTGTCATGTAAGGGACGTCATTTAATAGAATTTGAGAGTCTATGACAAAAACAAAACTTGTTAAAGAAGTAGATTCGCAAATTGGGCGTGAAATGGCGTTGTGGTTGACATTTATTTCAGCTCCTTAGTTTGTCCAAATTCGATCTCATATCAAGCCCCGCCCCTCTAATTTATTAATTGACTGTGTGTGTAAATGTTTATGTAAAAAAAAAAAAATTAGATTCGCAAATTTTTTATTGTAGGTAGTAATAATATATTTCATTATTTAAAACTTTGCTTATACAAGGAGATTCACCCATTTTTAACAATTTGTACTAATGTCATTATTATTTTTGTTTTTTAGTTTTGTAAATTTTGACATCTGTGTATTCAAATAATATAATTAAGCGCACTCTTAACAGGTGCGGGTAGCAGCTGATGCTTTTTTTTTTTCTTTTTAAATTTTTGTTTTATTTTTTCAAATTCAAGTGTTGAATTATATTTACGCAGTTCCGAGATCAATATTAATTATTCGTAATTTGCAGAATTTAATTCTGACATTTTAAATTTCATAAAAACAGTTAGAACTGTTAAATTTAACGGTTTAAACTGTTTTTTCATAACTCAAAATACAGAGTCAAATTCTGGTGCTTAAATAACAATTTCAACAAGAAAATTCACTCTGGTCACAATTTCAGCATATTCTATATCAACACAATTCACATAGTTAAAGTGAATTTCAGCACTTTTTCAAAAAATAGACTGAATCTGAAATTTCCCACATAGCTCGAGTTAAATAACCCATGCCTTCGGTTACTTACTTATACAAAACGGCGGAGTTTTGTGTCCTACTTGGACAAGCTGATCTAGATGGTATATGGAGAAAAACCCGACCCACCCAAAAATATGGATGGTATTAGCTAACTCTGTGGTGCAAATATCAGTAGCCAATAAAGATAAGATTGAAGGGAGATATACAATATAAGATGCATATAAAGATAAGATTGAAGGGAGAGATACAATATAAGATGCATATATAGTTCACTGCAACTATTAATATGGTCATTCATATTGACATAGAAAACTTGTTTAACTACACTCCCGGATTTTACAATATACAGCAACAAAAACTGATATTGTGTCAACTCACTAAGGATGCCCTGTAATTCATAAACAAGAATATCCCAATTCACAGTTCATGCACCAAATGTAAACAAATCTAAGAATGAAATATTGCTGTGATTTTTTGTGGCTGTGCAACAATGCAAGAACTGCTTTTTTTTTGCAAAATCTTAAATCACCTGAAAATGAATTATACTTTCTCCGGCTCTGCAATTCATAAAATTGTGATAAAAATACAGATTCCAATAGTGTCGCAACTGCTATACTTTTACAATTAGTAAAAAGGAGCCAAAATAGGTATAATTTCAGTTTGCAGACAACTTTGCAAATGAGAGAGAGGGAGATTACGATTCAGAACGGGTGAAAATACAATGCGTACGTTGATGGGTTTTTCTCTTCCGTTTTCAAGATTCACGTTTATTTTTGGGTGGGTCGGTTTTTTTTTTTCTACATGTCCATGTAGGACACAAAACTACTCTGTTTTGTATAAGTAACCAAAGGCATGAGTTACTTAACTCAAGAGCTATGTGGCAAATTTCGGATTATGTCCCTTCTTTGAAAAAGTGCCGAAATTTGCCTCAGTTATGTGCTGTGTGCTGATTTTGCAGCAAAGTTGAGAGTGTACTGAAATTGTGACAAGGGCGGAAGTTCGTGCTGAAATTGTTATTTAAGCCAAACTTTTGCACTCTATCACTGAAATTCATCTTGACTACGTAAATACTATTCAACAATTACTTTAAAAACAAAACAAAACTAAAAAAAAAAAGAGAGGAACATCCGGTGCTACCCTCACCAAAAATCATTTCCGTATAATTAATTTCTATTTTTTTGCCAAATTTTTTTTTTTTGCCAAACCGTATAATTAATTTCTATCACTTTCAAAACTAGTCTTCATTAATTTTTTTTTCTTTTTTGATTTCTGTATAATTAATTTCTATCACTTTCACAACTAGGCTTCATTAATTTTTTTTTATGTATTTATGACAAACGTGTAGCCTTCTTGGGATAGGAGAAAACATTATCATACTAGTAATATGTAAAAGCCACACCACTATAATATCTCATCTTCCAGTATTCTTGATTGTCTTAGACAAAGCGACATATGGATGCAGAAGAAGCAAGAGGAAGCCTTGAATCACCATTAATTTCCCAACAAATTTTTTCAGATTCAAGAAACAAATTTACCAAAAATGAGATTATCCAAGAAGTGAAGAAGCAACTTGCATTAGCAGGACCTCTTATATCAGCTAATTTCGTAACTTTTCTTTTACAGGTTATTTCAGTCATGTTTGTAGGTCATCTCGGAGAGCTACCTCTATCTGGTGCTTCAATGGCTACTTCTTTTGCTTCAGTCACTGGCTTTAGCTTATTGGTAAAAACAAAAAAAAAACAAATATATGAAATTTGAGGCTTGCTACAAAACCCCACTTGGCAATTTTGTTTAATGTGTGTTTATATATTTGATAAACAGAGAGGAATGGGAAGTGCATTAGAAACATTTTGTGGTCAATCATATGGAGCAAAGCAATATCACATGTTAGGAATTCATTTG
>CATIWJ010464105.1:0-18329 GCA_949640765.1 Croton laevigatus | reverse complement strand
AATTATGTCTTTAATTGGATCTTGAATTTGATAATAATTAAATAGGAAATAATAATAGATTACTACGAAATTCATCATCATTGTTAAGAGGTATTGATAAACTATAAACTAGTTTCTCTAACCCTCTTTCTATAACGTGTTCCTTCAATTACAAATAATATCATTGTTGAGAGGTATTGATAAACTATAAATTAGTTTCTCTAACCCTCTTTCTATAACGTGTTTCTTCAATTACAAATAATAACGTGTTGTAAAACAAAGAGAAAATATATATATATATATATATATATATATATATATATATATATATATATATATATATATATTTATAGAAACTCCTTTATTTATAGATATAATAACCAATTATATTATTGAAGTATAATTCCTATTTTGATAAAGAATAAATTCAACTTGACTTGTAAGACGTTGCAAATATTTGGTGGACAAAATATCCACTTATTTCATAACAAAGTAGATATTATTTTTTTTTTAAAATTACATCATGGTAAATAGTAAATATCTTCAAAAATTAAGCTAATAATAAGGTTTTTAAACAAACTATTTTTCTGCCCTTAAATTCTTCTTCTTCTTCTTCTTCTCAATAATGTCATCTCTTTTATTGTTACTATCATCTGTTGCGGTTGCTTCTTTCATGTTTTTAATTGCTGTTTTTTTTTTTTTTTGTACCAAATACAATGTTTTAAAATTCGCTATGTTTCTTGTTTTCCCGAAAAAAAAAAAATTTTTTTTTTTTTTTGGATACAATAGGAAATTAAAGGAAACAGACAGAAAAAAAGAAATTAGAGTAAAAGTGGGATTAACCAAGAAGGAGGAAACGATCAAATTTTAACAGATGACCCTCCTGAACTCCCCGATACTTTAATTAATTACTCTATAATCATGCAAAATTCCAATTCATTTTTACATGAAAAATAAAAGCAGATTTTTATATGCATCAATTACATATTATATTTTTATTTATTATTAAATTTCAGATTTAATTACAAATTAAAATTTAAAAAAATTAATTGAGTTACTATGAATAATGTGCGTGAAATCAAAAAATAATGACGACAGCAAGACTATCAAATATTTTTTTTGCCTCGATAGGATGGCAGAAGAGGAAATGGAAAGTCTTTGCCTGGTGGCACCCCAATTTCAGCAACAACACCAATTTCGACAGAAAGGATAATATGTAATTTAATTCAAAAAATTAATATGTACTTAATTAAATAAAAATAATATGTGTAAATAAATTATTTATTTTCAAAAAGTATATTGTAAATTAATTAGTATATTAACTGAATAAGATAAGTAATTTAAATTGTTTTTATTCTAAATAATTTAAATATGTTATAAAATAAGTACAATTTGAAAAAAAAAATAGCAAAATAAATTTTTATGCATGCTAAAATTTTAAAATGGGCGTGAAAGTGGTTAATAATACCAATTTAAGAGTGTTTTTTTAAAAAAGAAAAAATTAAAAATTGGATGAAATTGGTTAAAGGCGCAAAGTTAGGGTGACTTTAATATTTTATCATATTTTAATTTGGTTCTTGTTTTTAAAAATGCTGAAATTGTACCAAATTTTATAAATTATATTATTTTTATTATAAAGTTAAATTTGTGCTAAAATTATTACAAGTTGCAAAATTTGTGCTAAAATTATTATTTAAGCCAAATTTGGATATACCACCTATTATTGTTTGAATTAGGACCCAAAATAAACTAAACTGACCGTACTCGTGACTGGATTTATTGAAAGTTTATAAAATTCACTTAAAAAATAAACAAACCAAACTTTCAAACTCGATTCATGGAAGAATCAAGATAAAGTTTGGCTCACAAACTCATGAACATGACTTATAAGCTTTTCACAAATTTAGATTATTGAATTTGTTGCATATAAATATTAAATAAAAAATTAACAAAATGAAGTAGTTTTAACTTATCCAGCAAATGTTTTAACTTGTTAAACCAAGCACAAGTTTATTTTAAACAAGACAAGCTTAAGCCTCCTTTTCCAATTCTATTTGACCCTAGTGAGCCTATTCAAAACATATTATTCTAAATAATGTATCACAATCTCATATTAGATAGGAGTAAGATGACCCATATTTTTATATCAGAACTGGGCAATTCTCACCTGTCAACTCGGGTTTTCAGGTAAGTTTAGTTTAGTTCTAATATGGCATCAGAGTTAGCCTTACTCCTCCATATTAGGCCGTCTCATAATGTGTCTCCAAGCGGCTCCCTTTGGGTGCGCCCTATTTACACTCTCGTAATGGGTGCAGGCGTGAGAGATAAAAGTTAGTGACCTAGGTATTTCTAAGACTATACAATCCTTACCTGTCAACTCAGACTTTCAGATAAGTTAGACCTAGTTCTGATACAATGCATGCTTGAACTTGATTCCGAAGTTCAATCACTTGAGTTTGAGTTTGGTCAATATTTTTTACCTTTGCTCGTTTGTAACTCAAGTTTGAATGGTGTTATAGCATTAAATATTTGTTAGTTATTTTCAATAACAATATTTATAAAATGCTAAAAGTTAAAAAGTTTTGAGATTAATTTAAAAAAAAAACTACTTAAATATCGAAAAGTTATTTTAAGTTAACATTACCGAACACCAAAATATCAATTTAACATAATGTATTCATAAAGATTAATTTAAAAAAACTGTTAATAAGCATAGCCATAATAATAAAAGCGTTCAATAATTAATTTTTTCTTATAAAAAGATTGATTATATATTAAAAAATTGGTTGAATTTGGATTTAAATTTTAGTAAACTTTTAGCAAAAAAATTTGATTAGGATAGTGTGGTGCAATTAGTTTATTAAAATAGTATAATTTTCAAAATTGATATGAAAAATAATTCATAACATACATAGTTTTTAGGATTTTATAGAAATCAAATAAAATATCCATTTAATTGACTTTACATTATTGGCTACTCATATCAATGTCTGAGCTGAGGCTTGGTAGCTCAATCTAGCTATATATATATATATATATATGAATTTTGTTGTTATTCTGTTTGGTATTTAATTTTCAGTACAAACGTATGGTCCAAAACTGGCACGGCAGAGCTTGTTTTGCTTGTTTTGTAAGCGAGCTAAATGGGTGAAAATTGAAAAAATACTTACTTTTGCTTCCAAATTTTAGTGAATCTTTTAGCTAATTTTGGTGTGAATTGGTCTTCATTTGATATATATATGTAATAAGATTGAAAAGGATTGTGTATTTTTTTTCTTTTTTTACATAGATATACACAAATACTCAATTAATATATTAACAGAGGGTTTGAACCGGAGCACTTGACCCTTGAAGGTATTACCTCACCACTAGGCTATCACCCCATCTATGAAAAGGATTCCATATAATAATAATAATAAAAAATACAATATAATATGTCTACAATTTAAATTTTAAAAAAAATTGTAGTTACCAAAGTATAAAAATAAGTCAATTTTAAACATTTTCATTTTTTATTTCATTTATTGAATAATAAAAAAAAATAGAGAGTCGTATTTAAAAAAAAAAACGAATAAGAGTGATGCTAAATGAGTTCCCATTCCCATAAAAAATAATGAATTGTCTATATTATACTTTTAATACTAAGTTTTAAAATGATCCAAATTTGATATGGAGATTAGAAATAGAAATTAAACAGAAGATTAATCAAGTAAAAGAATGAGTAAATCAAGGCATGAACAAGAAGAATATGAACTATAATTATTCTAACGTGAATTGTGATTATATTGACCTTTGAGCTTTATTTTTTGGCATTATTATTATCGATCGTAAGTCTCTTTGATTTGAGACTGATACCTTTACTTGGTATGTGCATCGATCTGCAAACGGCATAATATAATAAATATGCACCATACTTGTATTTGAGGTTTGATGAAATTCACTATTTTTCAGCTTGAAAATTAATCCATCTCATAACTCAACATTCATAATTATGGTTCAAAACAAGAAAGTTATTTTTCAATTACACCGAATATGGTATTATTAATACAAAAAATTTGAAATTAGCGTGTTCGTAGCATTAAATTTTATTTGAGGTGTTATTCATATAATTCAAAAATTTATTTAGTCATTATTTTAAATTTAGTGTGAAAATATGGCACAATTTTAACTTTGGGTGAGTTTGTTATAAAATTAAAGATTGGATATATATATATATATATATATATATATATTCAGAAGTTTGGGGTGAAAATGTTATATATTGGTAAATTATATACTAGACCTCTATTCATCTTATTTTGGGTGACCACTAGTGAATTTTTCATCATTGGCTACTATTTTTTTGTTTTTTTTTTATCTATTCTTTTGTTTAAATTTTATGGAATAAAATTTAGATATGTGTCCAAATTGAGCTCTTCATTTTTTTAAGGCTTTTGTTTCATTTTTAAGAGAGGTTTTCGTTCTCCTACATTGGAGTTTTGTTCTTTATATGTTGGATTAATTTATTTGTCTTACATCGTTTGAGTTATTTTGTTTATTAAAGAAATATTGCAATATGAGATACGAGTTTATTCTTTAAACATGGACTGGAAACTGACATCATAAAGATTCATTAAAAGACTATTGTTACCACCGAAAAGATTAAGAAGTCGAATGAGTAAAGTGTAGATTCAAGATATTTCAAATTTATATAATATGCTGAATTTATATCTCAAATAGCCTAATATATAGTTTTGCCCATGAAGTTTGACATTTTGCCCTTATAGCACCCTGAACTTTGCATTTGCATATCATGCACCTGAATTTTGTTTTTTGTAACAAACAAACACCGCTAAATTTCACTTGAGGTACCAAACATTTTTTTTTCCTTACAAATATATAGCCAACATTTGGTTTAGTTTCAACTAAATACCCCTTTTTTGCCAACATTTTGGCACGACTAATACGTGGCCTCCCAATTGCTATCATCGTCCAAGTGTGATTAGAAATTCAAAATTGACCAAAAATTGTGAAAAATAATTTCGAAAATCTAAACATCAATTTTTAGTGACTTACGTCTGATATGAGACCATCAAAAGAAAGCACAAGAGGAGGCGAGTCAATTGACACAGTTTGCCATTATTCATTGGCCGAAGAGAAGAACCGTTAGGTCGCGAGAATCCAAATTTTAATTTGTATTTTTCATATATTTTCTGTAAGACTAGATTATTAATCCTTGCTAAGATATCTTTCATTTGATACCTTGATTCTATGATTTGATTGCCAGAATTGCAAGTTGGTTTTGTGGATAGATAAATTTCATTTAGATCCATTTGACATTGATAGATCTTAAGGAAAAAGAAAGTGAAACTTCAAATTAGTAATTAAAAATTAGCTTGTATTTATTTCTCGCAGGAAAACAAAATTTAGGTGAATAATAAACTAGAAAAACAAAGTTTAAATGTATAATAAATCAAACGCAAAGTTCAAAGTGTCATAAGGGCAAATGTCAAATTTTGAGGGCAAACTATGTATTAGGCCTATCTCAAATTGTAATTTTTTTACGAAAGAAATATGAATGAAATATCTCTTTTTTTGAAAACGATAAAATTAAAGTAGTGATTTTTTTTTAAAATTATACACAAAAATTTAAAGTGAAAAAATTTTGTTTATTTTTTTAATACCTTTTAATTTGGCATATTTTAATCTATAACCTTAATTAGATTAGATATCAAATAATGTTATACGACCTTTTCAATATCAAATTTAACATCTAGTGCAAATTTTGTCAACAATTATTAATTAAATGTTACAAATTAGCTAGTAATCAATCGCAAATTTAGCTAATAAGAACATGATCAATCAAATCAAATGTAGAATTGGAAGTAAGTAAATTAGAAATTTGTTTGTTTTCTGATTGAAGAAAATTTTGGGAGAAAATTAAGAAGAAAAGAGAGGTATGTATATTCAAAATGAAAAGACATGGACCTTCCATTTCCATCCCATCCAATAAATTCAAAGTTTGCTTGTGCGTTTATTGCATGGGTATGCCCACAAATCATGCATCAATACTAAAAATGTCCAAATCAAATTAAATATTTTCTGCACCTATGTGAAAAAAGGGCTTATTACAAGTTTCATATATGAAAATATGCAATCAATAATAGGTTATTTTGAACCTTTTTCTATAAATTCAATTAAGAATTTTGAATAACTACAAAAAATGGTATATATATGGTTTACCGATGACCTTTTTTTTATTTAATTTTTCTATTATTTGGCCTTCAATTTATTCATGGTCAACCACTAATAAAAAAAATGCAATTGTTTAATTTATTAAAAACACAAAGTACTCATTAACTTAAAAAAATATTCTGAAACTTAATCACAAAGTAACCAAACATATGATTGACATCTAAATTCGGAGCCGTGGTTAATTAGGTTGTATTGTGATTGGGCGAAAAAAAAAGTGGGAGAGGAGAGGGTTTTTGAACTCTAGCCATTGGAAATTAAGGGAAGATAAAAAGATCCCAATAAAACCTTAAAAATAAAGTAGTGACCAGTTTTCCTTAAAAAACAGAAAATAAATTTCTAGTCGCTAGGATACCCACAAATTAAAAGTAATAGCCAGTTTATATAAACTGTCCGTAAAATATTATTGCATGTTAATGTTGCCAGCTAATTGAAGTAATTGTGGAATTATTTTTAGTTTATCACTTTTAATTAGTTATAAGTTTTTATCTATAGTCCACGGTTATTATTATTATTCTAAGTATTTAATAAAAAAATGTCAAAATTCAATTCTTACAATAAAAGTCAGACAATAACAGATAACTATCACATCACTGCCAATTCTATCACTATTTGTTTCCCATTATGTCATAAAAACCCATTATTTAATTCAACCCAACTATGAAATCAAGGGCATTTTAGTCTTTTATAACTTTCACCCACTAAAAACTTTATTATTTTAGGAAAGTTTTCCTGTATAAATAAAATGCCCAAAACTAAAAGTTTGCCTAAATAAATGAAACAGATGGAGTTTTTTTCTCTTTTTTTTTTCGCCAAAAATCAATCCCTTATTATAATGGTTATTAAAACCGAACAGGTTTAACTGGGAATCAGTCACCAGCCTGGTCCAAGTTATGCAACAACTAGGATTTTAGCCAAAAATCTGGTTCAACCATCGAACTGAAAAAAACCTATCACAACCCAACTCGAGAGTCGTGATCGACGTGTAGCTAGATCGGAGTATGACCGTATAAGCCTCTAAACTGATCCACCTAATTGCCTTCGTCAACTACTTAGGCACAAATCCACTGGCCTAAAATGGTTAACCCAAGTTGACTAAGTAGTATATCATATAAAATCTTAATCAATATCCGATGTGTGATTTCACAAACTTCCCCTTTTTTGCACATAATGTTCTCGTTGTGACATACAAATACAAACACAAATCTCACCAGGCTACGCACCGCACTTCTGGCTGGTAATTGGCTCTGATACCATTATTGTCATGACCTAACCCAGGGCTGCAACCCAGGTGTGCAGATAGACTGGAGTTTAATCACAAAAGCCTAAAAAATGATTCACTCAACTACCTTCATCAACTACTTAGACCGAAATTCACTGGCTTAAAATAGTTAACCCAAGTTAACTAAGTAGTTAGGTGGTCGAACTTATATATCATATCAAATCTCAATCAATATCCGATGTGTGATTTGACAAAACCAGCAACCAGGACCGGCAATTTTTAGAGATATGACGACGTTTTGTGTTGTTTTGGTTTTTAAACCTAAAAAATTAAAGATTCTTCTTCCTTCATTTCGTGCCTGTCCAAATGTGTTGCATCCTAGTCTTTGCTTGCACCACCGTCGACGACCAAAATAGGTCCAGCCGCTGCAGTTTCGCCGGTTCTTGTAATTTTATATTTCTAGTCTAGGTAAGTTTTCCATTTTGATTTAAATATGACCTTTTTTGCTTTGAAGAACTGAACTTTCAGTGCCTTTTAATAATATGCTACTTTTTCTTGTTATTTTATATTTCTAACAAATTTGAGCATTCCATCATATGATTTCACATTTTAAGTTTTGCATTTTTGTTTCTATTTCTTGGAAACATTAGGTATGAGAGACTCATGGTGAACAATTAGATTAGAAGTTATCTGCTTATGATTACAATTTATTAGAGCTTTACTTTCATTAATTCTGTACAATTTTGTATTATTATTTTTTTTAATTCATAGTGTTTTGCTTCATATTCTTATTATTATTTGCTTTTTTTTTTCACTATATCATCATCATAATTGATTATATTAGTTGAATTGGGGTATATGCACACAAAGTGTTTGATGATATTTGTGAGAGAGATTTGAGCTATTGGTTAGAGCTGTTATTTTACATGTATGTTACTAAATTTATGTAGAAAGGATAGTTGTTAAATCTTAATGTTATGTTGTGTATTTGCCAAATTAAAGTAAATATGTGCATGTTGTTTTCAAAACATCCTTTTATTAGCCATTAATTTTTCAATCAGCTCTTTGTTTCTCAAAATAGTTAATATTAAAACTGAAAAATTGTGCACTTAACTGCATATGCAATGTGTCAATCACTATGATTGCTGCTTTTATTTCAATTTATATGATTGTTGGTGGTTGATATATATATATATATTATTGACTTATATTAGAATTTTTGCTAATAAATTTTTGTTAATAATAGTGTCAGTTCGAAAAAGGTTAAAAACCCTGGTTAAATCGGTCCAATCAAAAAAATCAATGATCAGTTATTGCGCCAATTTGTTCTTTGATCTGGTTCTGAAAACATATTTATTACTACTTCCGTTTTTGTTAATATTTTACATTTGAAATCAGCATGATTAAATTCAAGTTCAGTGTTAATAGTTAGATAGGTTGAGTTAGATAGATTGAGTTAGATAGATTAAAGAATTTTTAGGTTAGATATAAAGTATAATTATTGTACTGGAGTTATATATAAATAATATTTTAATATACATAACCCGACTCATCAAACTATCAACATCAAATTTGAATTTAATCTTACTGATTCTAATATAAAAAATTGACAAAAAAATAGACGTATTATTATTATTATTATTATGAAAATTAGCCCTTGTAATTGTTTGTTACATTCGTTTTTTTTTTTTTTTTAATATTAAGAAAGAACAAAAAATGTTGTCAGACTAGTAGGAGTAGTAGTAAAACTAGTAATATGCAAACATTGACTAATGACTACGACAGGTGTAACATAATGTGACACGAGGAGTACTATTTAAATTAACAACAACCGTTGGATTAAAAATAAACCCAAAGAAGAAAAGAATCAACGGTTAGTATGGGAGTAAAGCAAAGCGGTGTGTCTATAAAAGGGAAACAGTGTTGTTTGGTAACGAGAACAGTGAAGCGCGAAATCCGGGATGAGATTGGAGATAAATAGGAGCAGAGTAGTACGGAGGAGGAATCTGATGCGGACATGACGCGTCCGAAATCAGAGGGACGACCCAATTATTGCTTCCCACGCTATTCCGACATCCATCATTCTGTCGGTTCTTTCTCTGTAATTAAGTAACCACCACCCCCTTACCACCACCACCACCGTGGTCACCGTCACAACCTCTCCTTTTTACAATTCTTGGCTTCTTTTGGACGCTCAGCTTCTTCTTCTTCTTCAATTTTTTTGGCTCTTGTCCCTTTTGGTCAAATACATTATCCTAACTCTTTTTATCTTCTTGTGCAAAATCCTATAGCATTCTGAATTTCCTAGATTTATTTTGTCTCTAATATTAGAATTTTTTGTTTTTCTATAATTTTCTTTTGAATATATATATATATATATATATATATATATATATATATATATATATATATATATATATCTTTTATTTTAAGGAAAAAAAATCGTCAAATTAATAGACATTTTAAATTTGGAGAAAATTATATAATCTTTGGATTTTATATGGCATGTTTTTTTTTCTATTGGCTTTCAAGCCTAATGATATTATAAGCATACAAGCGGTCGATCAAACAAAATCACATTATTCAACGACATGGTAATAACTCTTATAAGAATATGAGCAATATCATTCGACGACATGGTAACAACAAGAATATGAGCAATATTATTCGACAATGTAAAGACTAATCTTACATCTCTTAACATCATCAATCAAATCATTCGCATTTCGTCAATATTTTATAACAATATTTCGTCATATATATATATATATATATATATATATGAAATTATAATTTTCAGAACAGATTTTGTTAATTTCATAGCAATTATTTTTTTATTTTTTCATTATTTACTCTGTCATTAACAAATATTGCTCTGACATACAAGTGGTGGATCAAATAAAACCACATTGCTCCATCACATGGTAACAACTCTTATAAGAATATGAGCAATATCATTCGACGACATTGTAACAACTCTTACAAGAATACGAGCAATATCATTCGTAGATGTAAAGACTAATCTTACATCTTTTAACATCACCAATCTAGTCATTCGTATTTGGTTAATATTTTATAATGATTAATTGTGATTAGACATTCTTATTATTATGTTTAATTTGGAATTAAAGCTAATCCTGTTGCAAGCACACACTTGTTTGACTAGATTAGATTTAAATAATTATGATAGGTATGAATAGAAACAAAATTAATTAAATGTATAGGATCGTGTGTAGCCCACAAAATCTATAAATACCAAATATTAATAGTATGTATATATATTATATGACCTTTTGATTAGTATATTGATTAATTAATTTATGGCAAAATCTTTGTTTTCAAAATTTTTAATTAATTATTGGAGTTAGGGGAAGAAAAAAGAAACTTACACTGACACATCAATTGGACAGAAATTTCATTTCAAATCATTACACACTCTAGTCTTATCCGTTGCATAATAATTTAAGAAAAAATCAAAGTTGGAATTTTTGAACACATGGTGAAAGCAAATGGCATGAGCTGCAACCCACTTGTATATTATTCTTTAATCATGTTGGAATTTTTTTTTTAAAAATTAATTAGCCCAAGGTTAAGCAATATAAAATTTTAAAAATAAATAATTAGTATATAGCACACATAAATCTTAGCGGTAAATGCATTTAAACAATAGATTATTTAAATGCATTTGCCCCATATATATATATATATATATATATTTTCAATACGCTCCATTTGGGAGCAATCTTTATCTATTGTTTGTCTCTAAATCAGTTTTTTAACTAACCTTACCAGATAAACTTCTAAATCATAACGAGATTTCTCAACGAAGAAAAAATTTGTATTCCGATTTGCAACTTTCTCCGAAAAACAAAAGAATTTTATGGAATTCTTAGCAAAAAGAACACTAATTCCGTTAAAGAAGATCAAACCAATTGTTAAACATAATATTATTATGCTACTTTATAAGTTTGAATAGGTAAGAACTAGTAGGTACATAAGATACAAGTTGGTTTGGTAATTAATTAAGAAGAAAGCTAACATCTAAAAAGAAGGGAAAAAGAGAAGAAGCTATATGTCTCTTAGCATAATCGTTGTATTATTGGAATTTGGAATGTAGCTTAGAACCTCCCAAATTCTACTCACTACTACAATCCTTATCAAACCCACCCTACTTCTTTTTCTAATTAATGAAAACAAAAACCAAACGACATAATGCATTTTCTTTTTGGTTTCCCCCACTTTCCTTCTCCTAGAAGATGTAAGCCACCCTATCCATTTACGGACTCGACCCATAATTGAGTCCAAAAAAGGTCACCCATGACCGTAGAGGAGCCGTTCCAATCGACCTCTCCATGCGACCTAGGCTAGGAGGCTTCCTAAACTTCTCCCTAGTGAGCTCGTGCCATACTTACATCTAGTCTCACCTGTTAGCATATCACCTACTATACACGTGACGTCTCTTGAAGTCACACGTGTGACATGACCCATATCGTTACCCGTATCTTCCACAGTGAATGTACTGTGCCCCGATCATGCCTTCAGCGGTAA
Organism: Croton laevigatus; assembly: GCA_949640765.1. Classification (NCBI taxonomy): domain Eukaryota; kingdom Viridiplantae; phylum Streptophyta; class Magnoliopsida; order Malpighiales; family Euphorbiaceae; genus Croton; species Croton laevigatus. Next base: position 6,349 of record CATIWJ010464105.1, on the reverse strand, counting down.
AAATATTGTGTCCCAGATCACTATAAATATTATTCCCTCCATGATAGGAACAAAAAAACCTTTTTTCAATGTACAGTAAATTATATATATCATATCATATTTTATCATATCCATATATATGTACCTATCAACAAATGGGTCCCTTTTCTTAGGCCAAATGCGTTTTTTCCCCCCTAAACTTTGCGTGAAAACCCGTGGCCAGCCCCCTAATGTTTCATTTAAATCACTTTGCTTCCGTAGTTTAATAAAGTGGAACGTTTTAATCCCTGTCTAGTGGGTGGTCAAACGCGTGTGCAACAAACGAGATGACCTGGCAAAATTGTCACACGTAAGATTCTTTTTGTTAGCCAACTCATATGAGAAGTTTCTTTTACATTGAATTAATTCCTCACTACTTTTCCTTCTTCTCCTTCTTAAGAAATGAACTCCATAATCAAACAATCAAAGCTTTTGCAGATTAAAAAATAGGCAGAATCAAATGAATAGAAATAAATCCCATAATGAAAGAATCCAAGCTTGCAATTAAAAAGAACAACTTAAATCAAACAAAAAGAAATAAACCCAGAATCAAACAATCATGGAATCAAAGAAAAGAACAACCCAAAAAATCGAAAACCCCAGTAACAATATCCCTAATTTATCACAAACAACAAAAATCCCAAAATATGTTTTCAGATTCTTCATCAATACTGAAAGCCCAGAAATTCGTTATCATACCTGTAAGCTAAGTACATTGCCAAATACAAGGCTTTCAGTTTTTTTTTTTTTTCTTCACGCCAAGTAGGAAATCACGCGGGGAAAGCTTCGATTGGTAACCGACAGCCGGAGGAGCAGACATGGTGGCTAGCCGTTTGTTTCGAACGAAAAATGTTGGCTCTTTTGATTACTGAGCAAATCGATGAAAGCAATTCTTCATTGTTTGGTTTCACCGGAAAGCATGGAGATGGTGTTGGGTGAGGTTTCGGTGGATCGATTCAGAATGGGTTGAACTATTTAATTAGATTAAGTGATTACCTATCCAAATGAAATCCGTACATAATGAACATAGAATTAAGGAAGCTAGCTTTTTTGTCCGATTCTTCGAAGTTTAGAAAAGATAGAGAGCTTTCCAGGTGTAGAACTGTCAAGAGGAAAGCCTTTCAAAAATAAAAACAATTAGAAGAACTAAAGAAAGACAGAGAAGGAGAAGAAGACCAGCAAGATATAGAAGAAGAGTTGATGTTTGTAGCTTTCGAATGACTTGAAGGCTCAACAGGAACAACAATCAAAGCACCATAGCCAAAAAACACAAAAGAGCAGAGAAAGGAAGGAAAGAGGAAGGGATTAAAACGTTCCACGCTGGCAGAATACACCCTCCTTTTTGGCGTTTGAACTCACACGATTCTTTGCCAGCGTGGCAAAGGATTAAATCGATCCACTTTATTAAACTATGGGGGGCAAAGTGGTTCAAATAAAACATTAAGATTTTTTATGCAAAGGTTAGGGGCCAAAATATGTATTTAGTTTTTTTATTATTTTTTGAGTTTATATTTGCAATGGATTTTATTTAACACAATTGTTACATACTATATGTTTAGGATTTTATATGTTTAAGAATTTTTTTTTATTGGAGGGGAAAAAAAAACATGAACATGCTCTAAATATCATAAGAATCACAAAAAAATAGAGATTTGTTGTTTATTATGCTAAATTAGACATAAAAGTAACCGTACATTAAATATGTTGATTTTCTTACATAATGAATCCATCTTACAAGAATAACGTTAATAGTATTATGAAATAATGAGTTCAAATGATTGTTTTCTAATGCGGTTGTAGAAGCGGAATTAGATTTATTGGAGAAGATGGATTATAAGCTGGTATAACGGCAGTTTTGTAACTCTGATAGAGTTGGAGGTATGTGATTTAGGCGGTTTCTAAACCTAATTTAATTTGAAACGGGCTAACGACCAAAACTCAGCAGTTTCGTGGCTGAAATTCGTCGCTTTTGGGCTAAATTCCATCGTTAATACTTCTGCTACTTCAGTTTCTATCAAATAAGTTTACTATTTATAAATTTTCGTAGTAGTTCCAATTTAGTATAGTTGTGATATATATCAATTGTTTAAAATAGTGTAAACGCTTTGTTAATTTTTATCAATCAAATTAAGAAATACATGTTATTAGTTGAAAAATAACAAAGAATTGGCAATTAAAGAAATGGAGAAGTAAATCATGTGCCTAGCAAAGAATTATTTGTTTGAAACTAAGATTATAGAAATAATAAAGTGTAATTAGTGAGTGATGGGGCCTTTTGTCGATCAATAATGCTAATGCCTCCACCTAACTTATCACATCCTTCCCCACCACCAAAGAAAGATGAGTACATTTTAAGAAAACGAAAGAGAGATAGATTTTATATGTGCAAACTATCCCTTTCTTTTCCCACCTCCTTCTATTTTGTTTCAACACCATTTTTATATATGTAATAAACAAGCACAACACACATACAACTCTAAAACAATCAAAATATAGTATATACTTTTTTGATAAAATTAAAATAACTAATTAAAAATGCAAAAAAAAAATATTTTTTTAACATAGATATAAATTCATACACCTGAATGTAGATAGAGAGATTCAAACTCAGACTGTTAGAATTCGAGAGCAAAAGTCTTACCACATCTGCTGACTTTCAATAGTGTATAATTGATTCAAAACATTATTTGAATAGCGGTTAATTATTAAATATTTATAAGTTGTTTGATAATCATTTTTATAATTTTGAAAGTTAGTAGAATTAGAAAATTGGTGTCCAACGCATAAACTTTCTTCGCATTTTTAAATTGTGTATCCCAATATCACAAAAATAATCTATATTTTTTATTTCTTTACATTTAAAAAAGAATGATTAGATTTAAGTTTGGTGTTATAGTTTGATGGGTTTGATTAATTAGATTAAAGTATGTTTAAGTTAGTTATAAAATATGATTACTATAGTTTAATTATTATAAATAATATTTTAATCTACCTAACCCAACTCATCAAACTATTAATACCAAACTTAAATCTAATCATAACTTTTAAAATGTAAAAATGTAAAAATACAAAAATAGTATTTATTATTATCAATGGGATTTATCTCGATAAGTAATTTGGATTCGTTTAAACATATATCGAACTTGAAATCTAATATTCGCCCTGAAATAGTTTGGGCAAATTTTCGAAAACCTGAGGGACTCCCTAACAAACTATAGGTAATTATTTTTACTGACTAAAACACTGAAAATTGCTTAAATTTTCTTACAAATTGGGACAAAATAATTTGATTATCCCAAGAAAAATATTCCGATATATTTCTTGTTATCCATGCAAATACGAACAAAACACAAGCCGCATACTCTCTATGTAGCTGTTTTTTATAGCCGATAATATTCTGAAGCCGACTGAAAATGTCGTGCCTAACAGAACACTGAAAAAAGCTGCACTGCTCTTTCTCTCTCTAAACTCTCTCTCTCTCTTCTCTGCTCATATATCCCTCAGAACTCATTTCAGTGTCCTCCAGATTCTCTCTCTCCCCCATAAAACCCCTCTTCTCTGCTCTTTTTTGCCACCCACATTCTTCTTCTTCTTTACCATCTTTCTTCAATTCTTCACTTCTTATACAGATAGTATAAACAATCAGAAGCCAATCACAAGAAAAACCCCGAAAAAGGTTTAATTTTTTATCCAAAATGCCATCGGATTCTTCTTCTACTGAAACTAGAAGATTAACCAAACCCCATACTTCAGGTCCCGGAGCTCCACCACCAGAACAAGAACACCTTCCATGTCCGCGTTGTGATTCTACTAACACTAAGTTTTGTTACTACAACAACTATAATTTTTCTCAGCCTCGTCATTTTTGTAAGTCTTGTCGCCGTTACTGGACTCACGGTGGTACTCTCCGTGATATTCCTGTTGGTGGTGGTACAAGAAAGAATGCTAAACGCTCTCGTACTACTACCGGTTCTCACGGTGGTTGTACGGTTGTTGGTCCAATTTCCGCCGCCGTAGGTGCTGATCATAGTCTTACTTTACCGGCTACTCCTGTTCTTGTTCCACTTATGGGCAATCAAGGTTCGTCGTTACAGTTTGGCTGCGGCGGCGGTGATGGAAAGGGTAATGTGAGTGGCGGTAATGGTGGTTCTAGTGTTTGTGGTAGTTTTACTTCTTTGTTGAATACTCAGGGTCCTGGGTTTTTGGCTTTGGGCGGGTTTGGTCTTGGGCTTGGATCTGGGTTTGAAGATATGGGGTTTGGGCTTGCAAGAAGTGTTTGGCCTTTCCCTGGTGTTGGAGATGGTGTCTCTGTTGGTGGTATTGGCGGCAATGGCGGTGGTGCTGCGGCTGCCGGAATGAACACGTGGCAGTTTGAGAATGGTGATAATGGGTTTGTAGGTGGTGATTGCTTTTCTTGGCCTGATCTTGCTATTTCAACTCTTGGAAATGGTCTTAAATGAGATAATTAATTAATATTAGTAGTTCTTGTTTTTTTTTTTTTACTTTTAATTTTCTTTTTCTTATGGGTTTGGACCCTTTTTTAGGAAAAAAAATCAAAAAATTTAAAAGAACCTTGTTTTATGGGTTTTTAGTTAATTAATTATAATTACTACTACTAAGTGTTTATTTAGAAGACAATTAGGTTTGAAATTAGAAATTTATTTTATGTAATATTGTTAGTTTTATGTACCTTTTTTTTTTTATGTAGTTAACAATGGGATGGTACCTTATTTCCTTACATATAATCTTCATTACATTACATGGTATTATTCTTATTAGTTGCTTAAGCATATTTATAAGACACTATTATTCAATGGATTTTCTTGAAGAATTTACTAATTTTTAGAAATTTTAACTTATAAAATCTTTTTTAAAGAAAATTAATTCACACCAATTTTTTAAAATTTTCATCATGTATTTCAAATTATTTTATATGAATTTTAAATTTATGATTCTTTTTATAATTTTAATTATATATATATTTTTTAGAGAATAATTTTAATCAATAATAATTATTTTTAAATAAATTAAAATCGTCTGTATAGATTATCCGACTACTTTCTCCAAACATATCTATAAGAAAAGGAGTTTCACAGCCCGCTTCCCACGACAAAGAATGCAAATATTCTACAAGAATGACTTTAATTTCTACTTTCGTACCCAATGCATTACCTACTCTTTTTCTCTTCTGGATTTGAAGTTGCACGAAGCAGGCAGGACCCACTAGTTGGACCTCTAGAACCTCAAGTAATGATTAATTAGGTTGCAATAATTATTACTAATTAATTGTTTTTAGTTGTTGTTAATTAATAATGTTATTTTTTCGGGTAAATTACAACGAAAATACCTGAATTTTAAGGGGTCTTTCTTGATGGTACCTAAACTTCAAATTCTTTCTTAAAAATAGTTGAACTTCCAATGAATTTGCAAAGAAATATATTTTGCCAGTTTCAGGTAAACTACCTCTTACCTTGCTGACGTGGCAGCTTCTTGGACCATTTTGAAGTTTGTTATCATCTTCCAAGGACCAAACCAAAATTCTTCAAATAAAAAAATAGAAAAATGAAAGAAAGGTGAAAATTTTTCAGCATCATCACTGCAAACTTCTCTTCTCACTTCTGCTAGCCACGAACGACCACCATTGACACCACCATTCCCGCTACCACCACCGCCTCCTCTTTTCCCTTCTCTTCTCTCTCACCGTCACATATTGAAACCAGAAAATGAAAACAAATGCAAACTAGAAAACAAAAATTTATCATTTTATGCAGGGAGTTTGAAAACGAAAACAGAGATGTTGAAGCTGATGATCATATTGGTCATGTCTATATTAAATTATACAATCATAAAACAGTTCAATTACTTATGCAGAGTAATGTAGCCAAGGAAAAAAAATATGCAGAGTAATGGAATTGTTAAAAATTGTAACACTTCACCCTCCATTAACATTATATTATGAATAATTCGAGTAGAGGATATATCAAAAATCAAATAATTAAAAGAATCAAGTGTTATCAATATATTCAGTGGAAGATCAAACAAGATCGTAAGCAAATCATCATCAACAACAACAACAGCCGTATAATCATACCTCAGCATTCAAAATTGCGGAAAAAGAAGAAAAAAAAATGAAAATCATGTACGCGCAACTAAAAGAATCTAAAGAACAAACTTAGAAAACTCCAAACAGGACTGTAAATCCAAGAACGATTAACCAAACAATGTGTAGAAGAAGCAACGCCTGAGCAGCAGCGCCATTGTTCTTTACTTCACAGAACCCCCTTTTCACCACCTTCATCCCCGCGCACCGGGCATCTTCGCAGCCGCACCA
>CATIWJ010463930.1:0-25341 GCA_949640765.1 Croton laevigatus | reverse complement strand
GACAATTCTTACTTCTTTACGTTGTCAAGTTTATTGCATTTCTTGGTCAATTGTTTTCTCTACTTCCTACTTCACACTTTCTACATTTAAACTATTTCTTTTAAATCAAACTTGCTTTAGTTTTAGTCGAATTATCAGTCACTGTTTTATTTGCTTTCTTTCTTTTTATTTGCTCTTTTGGAAAATAAATAATTAGTTTAGCCTTCTTTGAGAGAATACGACCTTGGTTGCTACCAATAGACTACAATTGCCCCGTATACTTGCGGGTCGCTTTTGTATAGTATAATTTTGAGCGAACAGAAATGCAATAGGAGAATAGTTATTGGATTTTTGTGTTTGGAAGGAAAGAAAGTGTTGGAAAATTGTTCATCTTCTTTGTTCAGTTGCAAAATTAGGATAGTTTGATTTGTTCTGTGATTTGTTCTACTTTCTTGTACTTTTTTGTCATCGTCGGTCATACTTCTACTGCTGGCGCCATTGTGACAAGTTAATGTGATGGTGGTGGCGGCAGCGGAGTAGATGAGAATTGCAGGGGAACGATAAGTTGTAGAACGAAGGAGGAGATTTTGATTAATTTATTTTATTTATTTTGTTGAGAATTGGTTCTGGGTTGTTTGCTGCTGGTTATGGTGGTTGTGATGGCAGTTATGGTAGTTGTGATAGTGGTTATGGTGGAGGGGTGAGTGGTGGTGGCGGGGATGGTGGTGTTAGCAGTGGTGTGGTGGTCAGTCGTGGTGAGCAGAAGAGAACTGAAGAGAGAAATCTAAATAATTTTTTCTTTTTTTTATTTTTTGATTTTTGTTAGAAAATTTCAGTTTGGTCCTTCTTAGTTTGAGGAGGAAGATGATAGCAAATTTTAAAAATCGTTTTCTTTGCAAATTCTTTCAAAAGTCAGCTATTTTTGTGATAGAATTTAAAGTTTAGGTACCGCAGTGAAAGAACTCCCAAAGTTCAGGTATTTTCAATATAATTGACCCTAGTTATTGCATGAAACCTTTTACTCAAATCTTAAGTTTCTTTTGAAAATAATCCAAGTTTTGTCTAGCAGTTTCACCCGCAACTGCTATTATGTTTCCTTGAAAATTTGGGTGATTTTTCCAGCTAGGATATAAGCATTAGGATAAGGATTACTCTATATCTGCCTTGTTCTTGATTATCATAACACTTATTAAATGCATGTCCACATTCACCACAGAAATTATACATTCCACATATTCTAGCATCAACTTGTGATGCAATATTTTAAGTAAAACCAAATAATCTTCCTCTATTCGCACATTTATATAGATTATTTATAGATAAATAATCAAGCATACTTGAAATATTAATTTCCTTTTCAATATCGTGTCAAAAAAAATAAATCATTTCAATACAAGTTCGAATTATCTAATCAAAGAACATTAATGCTGAATCTCTCTAAACCAAACCAAGAAATGGAATCTCATTTCTTAAATTGCAGTACAGTTCAAATTCCAAAGGAAATGAACATGACTACAATTCTTCCAGTATTCTTTCATGCAGGCCAAGAAGCTATAAAACTGGTATTCTTTAAAATCAACGAGTTTCTAATACAAGAAATTCCTCTGATGGGAAAGAAAGAATACATCATGGAATATAATCTGGGGGCAAATAATGCAAAATGCCGATTTATAGCCAAAATTTCAACAGGCTGTAATTCCTGTTGGTTCCTAACATCTACAAATAAAATTAAGAAAGAATGCAGATAATACAACATCTTATGTACATTTTCTAGGAATGTTTACCTCCTATAATCTCCGCACAAGAAGCTTTCGTAACGAGTTCCTTTGAGGGTCTCTTGAACTTCCTTCAAATTTTCAATCTGGTTTAACAAATTACCTTTATGTATTTTTATTTGACGACTTCTAAGGTCTCTTTGTGGAACCTTCAAAAACTCTTGAACCTCCAATAATTTCTGCAAAACATAAGAAATCACTTCATTACAGGTGGAAAAGATGCCATATTTAAAATCCGCATTGATGAAAAGGTATTGCTTACGGTGTGATTTCTCACTATATCCTCGTAATATAGAATCATATGCCTGGTGCTCTTGAAGTAATTTAACGCTTTGGCAGTTGTCTCTTCAACCTTCTCAATATCTGGTATAAGCAATGTTGCATTGATATAAGGCTTGTATCTAGCCAGTATCTCCGCCTGAAGGGAAACCATCAATTATTGTAAGAAAACTGGGGATGTGTTTAGGCATGTGAGTCTTTTTGCTGTATGAGAGAGAGAGAGAGAGAGAGATGAGGAGAGACCTCATGAGGTGAATGAACATGGGACTTATGAGTCCCGTTTAACAGTTTAGCTTCGCGATCATATGAATTTGCTAGTACTGAAATCATTCTGCGCAACAGATTTCTCCTGAACAGAAAAATAGCTGAAACACCTCTGGTTTTGAAATACTCTACTATATCTTCAGGATGTTGCAACACACCCTACATCGACAGTATTTTGAAAAATAAAAAATTAAGATGGCATATGTCAAAATATATGAGAATATATAATAAGAACCCATTCTGTTGCATATTCAGCCTGTTTTCGGTAGAGAAAGGGAGTGAAAATTCTAAGATCCTTACTGTTATCCATGTTCAGTATAAAACTAAAAGAAATATCAGTGAAGGAAATAACAAAGGAAGAAATAAATAAATTTCCTACATCCACTAAAGTTTTATTCCATAAAAGATAGCTTGACAGCAACTTCTAAAATCAACTTAAATATAAAATCAAAGCTACATATAAAATGCAACTTGTTTGCACCTTAGCCACTTGTATTTTATCTCCATTCCATGCATGAAGTAAAACACAGGCATCCCATTTCTCTCCCTCTTGCACATCAAACAATGACAAAACTTGTGGCAATCAGATTCTAAACCATGTGTTTATCGCATCAAATGCAATTCATAGGAACCAAACATTTTATCAGAGTTAGTTCTTAAATCATACAGTTGAAATGCTGTCATTACTCGCCACAATTGATACAGTATTCAATTAAGTTCTGAACCATGAGAAAGATGCCAACAATATCCCACAATTCCCATCGTAACATGCCAAATAAAGTTTTTGAGAGTTGAATGACTTCGCATGCTCTTTTCTTCAATTCATACTCGGTCGCATACAATAAGAGCACCATACAATTTACCCCACACCCCAAAATCCAAGAAAGTAGCAATACTAATAGTTAAATATAAGAGAAAACCAAAAGATTCTCTCTATGAAAGGTCTGCTTGAGATTTGTCTATGAGAATTTTCAATAAGGCATCCAAACATCCAACATCATCACCAAACCAGTTTCAAGTTTGTATCATACAAAAACATTTCCCTTCATAAACTCATCAAACAGTTCTTTAATGCATAAAGAATTCATCCTGTACTGGATCTGAAATATGATGATGCAAGTCTTCGTGTACACAAGAACTTACAACGAAAAAATTCCTTTATGTCCAGTAACATTTCAGCAAGTAAATCAATGAAAATGCATACTAGTTATTCTCTTAGACATCAGATGCAATATGTGTCTATGTGTGTGTGACTACATAGTATTTTACGTCCACGCATTTCAACAATTGAAGATCAGTTCCTTCCTTCCAAACAACCTGTCATATGATGAAGGATGCTGAAAAATGGAACTGAGAAGAGGGGAGTGATGAACTCACTTTAAAAACTAGAAAACATGTTAAGATCTCGCCACAGACTACAATGGCTCTTGAAATTACTAGAAGAAATATAATCAACTCATCTGCACTTTCAATATGTATCTTCTAGGAGGAGCCAGTCAGTAGGAACCTTCTTTACTGTTTTTCAAAAAGGAAACAATATGAATGCGACCTCTAGAAGTAGTGGTAATTTCAATGCCAAATTAGGAGCTAGTCACCAATAAAAGAAGCAGAAGAATATATGTATGAGAGATCAATCACTCCAACCAGACTCCTAACATGAACAATCAAATACCACTTGCAGAATTCATACAGTAACATACAGAGCATCACATAAAGCACTTATATATGCAAAATTTGGGGAAAACAGATGCTTTGGTATGTGATATAAGAAAACAAAAAATGAATTTGTTAATAAATAGCATTGCTAACCTGATTAAGCATCCACTTGAAGCCAACTGCACCTGTGCACTCATTCCTGGAAGCACTACTTAACCAATCTAGATTGTAAATGTTGTCCAAAGTCTCAACAATAGTTGAAACATTACGCCTCCTTGCTTTTACAGAAAAGATCTCTCCATTTGAACTTATATTAGTATGATTATTCAATAAAGTCTCAAACCACCCACTTCCAGATCTCTGCATTGATAGAATAGCAAAATACCGCACTGGATTGCACGCACATTCAGCCCTAAAACGAGCCAAATGTTACAGAAAGCTCAACAAAGAATTTTGAAGCAAAATGCGGCATGTTCGTGGCTTACCTACTATAAGTTTTGGGTTGTGGATAATGCACATAGGGGATATCCCAAGGCTGTACATTAGGTTCTGGGCATGGCCTTTCAATCACTCCAATACTCAAAATTCCTGGATTGTTGCGAATACCAATTTGCTTAAGACAAATTGACAATATATAGATACCACAAACCATTACAAAAACCAAAACAACCATTCTTAACACCAAGGGAGACTTCTTAGGATTCTTTATCACAAAAGCATCCTGTAATTCAGAAAATATATCCATTTGTTAGAATTTAGTAGACCACAATAAGAAGTGAAACGGGTGCAAACAAAGCAAGACCCTTTATAGACTATTATGAGATAAGCTGGGATTCAGCCCCTGAATTGGTGCCAGATAAGTAAAAGGGTATTGATGGAAATACACAAATACAACCTATACGCAGATTTCAAACACGAGCTTGGCCCTAAACTAAAGCAGCTCTTTTGAATGAATACTCAAAGCAAACCACAAAAGTTGGAAAAAAAAATTATATAATAAAAAGAAAATTTAGATCACAAAACCCACAATATATATGTGTTATTCCAAATTTGTAAAAGAAAAAAAATTGCAGATAAGCATATAGATAAAACTAAAAACTATGCCTTTCTACAATAAAATGCAAAAAATGTAAAACAACAGAGAGAAAGAGAACCCCAATTGATAGTTGAAATTGTAAACAGACCTTACAGAAGAAGCAGAGATCGTCACCCATGATTTTTCTTTTTTCTTTTTTCTTTTATTCTTCAGGGAGATAAAAGAGGAGTAGAAAGAAAGAGCATTAGGCAGCAAAGCAGCTGAGATTCCGGGGTTTAAAAACCTCGGAGCTTTATCTCTGGCTATTCAAAAACTAAACAGAAAGGAGAGAGAGAGATGGGTTTCTCGTGAAAAACAAAATCATTAGGGACGCTTTGAGAGTGTTCTACGCTCAGTCAGTTCTGAGGACTACGGAGATTTTCATGTCATCACAGACATATTTTTTGAAAATGTTGCTTATTAGTAGCGGTCATTAACAGAGTAATCTTTCCTTTGGAGATGAAATTATGAAAGTTTTCTTGATGGAATTTATTAACAGAGTTGAGAAGAGGTAGAAGGGTAGAAAATGACAGTCATGTACAGTGTATAAACAACCATAAAGGATAAGTTTTCATGATTAAAAAAGTCAAATTAATATTTTATAATTTATGCTTCACTATTATTAATGTTTATCCTTTATTTTGACATAATTATTTTGTAATTATTATTATTTGGTCTAAATATATTTTTTAATCGCAGCGTGATTAATTTTAATATTTTATTATTAATTTGGCAAAAGAAGATATAGAAAAATGAAGAATTACCTGTCAAGTTGATTTAAATTTTTATTTTTATTCTTTTTATAATTTTAGTGTTCAATTTTACTAAACCTTTAAATTTTTTTTTAGTAACAACTCAAATTTCACACTTAATAATTATAAAATTAAAATATAAAAATTTTAAATTATAATATAAAAATATATTAATATCAATAAAGACGTAAAATACATTAAAAATTTTTAATTTGATAAAATAAAAATAAAAAATTACTATTATTATTTTAAATATTTTTTTCTTAGTGACTTTTCTTAGAAACTAAAAATTGTTACTTGACTTTTCTTATAAATATTAAAATAATAATATAGTAAAAATTCTTAGTGACTTTTTTAAGTGATTTTATCGTAATCATGCGACAAACTTTCCTTTATTTGATGAATTGTATTATAATTGTTTCTTACACGATTGAAAGATGCATAATTTTTAATCTATAGTATTTATAAGTTTGAATTTATTTGTAATATGACAAAAAGAGCAATGACATCAATTAGGTCTTTTTAAACTAAAGAACAAAAAATATGACATTTAAGATATTTGCCCTCAAAGTAAATTGCATATACAAAAGTTTAGACTGGTTAATTTCAATTATGAAATTAATTTAATTTAATAGAAAATTATGAAATAACTATCGGTACAAATCAAAATAATTTTTCTTACTACTTTCTATTCTAAAAGAGTTAAAATAAAAATAATAAAAACAATCAAAATAGAAATAATTATCTTGATTTATGTCTATAATTATTTCTTTTTAAATAATTATTTTGATTTATATTTATAGTTTTTTTAATAATAAAAAAAATCAAACCAAATTCTGAATTATTTTCATTGGATGAAATAACAGCATAAAAATAAAGATTGGTAATCAGTAAAAATAGAACCTAAATCAATCAAAGAGTCACAATCATAAATTAAATATTATCTCAAAGTTAGAATTTCCACAATAAAAGGTTGTTACCACTTTATTTATAATATAATTTTTTAAAATTTATATTATTTAGAAAAAAAATTTAAAATAATAATAGTGATTTTTATTTTTATTTTGTCAAATTAAGAAGTTTTAGTGTATTTTAGGTCTTTATTAATATTAATATATTTTATATTATAATTTAAAATTTTCATATTTTGATTTTACAATTATTAAGTGTAAAAGTGGAGTTTTTAGCAAAACAAATTTAAGGTGCATTAAAATTGAGCACTAAAATTGCAAAAAAGGTAAAAATAAAAATTTAAACCAACTTGATTGGCCAATTCTGCAATTTTTTATGTTTGCCATTGCTAAATTAACGGCAAAATGTCAAAGTCAATGGTGTGGTGACTAAAGTATATATTTAGGTCAAATAGTGGTGATGACAGAGCAATTATGCTAAAATAGAGTTGTGAAATAGTAATTATACCCAAATATCAGTAATGAAATAGTAATTTTCTCATTAAAAAGGGGAACATTGCAATTTCATTTTTTATTTTTACTTAATATATATTTTTATCTATATATTTTTTGAAATAAACTCTTTTGGCCATTATCACGTCAATTCACTTGGTAAAATGACAAGAATACCCTTTATTGTTTGAGGACCAAACAATAATTTATGAGGACCAGATAGGAAGTCTCATGCGAGAACTTGTGTCAAGACCAGTCCAAAAGAAAATCTAGCATTTGAGTCCCGCACGCGACACTTTGTCTTGAACGTGAACTCATGTCAAGGCCACTCCATAAGAAAATCCAGCATTTGAGTCTCACACGAAATCATGTCAAGGCCAGTCTAGAGAGTTTTCTCTTTCATCGTCTCACGCGCTACGAGAAGCCAGACTTGGTGGTTGCAAAGTACAACTGACATGTGTCGCATGAGACAAAGGTGTCTCGCACGAGGTAAAAGCGGTTATGCATTGCAACGGCTAGTGCATTTAATGAAGTCTGACGTCAACATGTATCCGTTACATATCCGTTGGAGAACTTTGTGTCTATTCCCACGCAAGACAAGCATCTCACATGAGACGCCTATGCTATTTCAGAAAGACTTCATTTTTTATGAGAAACGGCTAGTTTATTCATGATAGGTATAAAATACCCCTTCTTACAGCTATTATGAGGTTGAACAACCTGAGCATTCCATATAGCAATCAATTTTCAACAACTTCTTGTTCTTTCATATTCATTTATTACTTGTATTCAATTAGGAGTGTTGTTTGTTGGGTAAGCATTAAACCCAACATTCTGAGTTGTTGTAAAGTTTAGAGTGAGCTTTAAATTTTAAGCTAATTGTTTGTTGTAAGGTTTGTGTGTTAGCCATTAAAACACTAAGTTTGAGTTTACTTTAGAAAACCTCTTGTAATCTTTGTGAGATTAGTGGAATCCGATTCTTGCGAGAATCGGAGGAGTGGAAGTAGGCTCGAGATTATAACCGAACCAGTATAACCCTTTTATTTCATCTTTTTCAATTCACCAAATTCCGCTTTAGTGTAATTTTTATAAGCCAACTAATTTACCTTCCTCCCCTCTTAGTTGCCTAAGACCTGCAATTAATAGAGTTATAATGTAAGGAGTTTTTACAATTAGGACTTTTAAGGCAAATAGCACATTATATAAATTCACTAGAAGTATCTAGTTTCTAAAATGTAATTAACACACATTTGACTATTAGATAAGTAACTTATCGTTTAGTAATATAGCTATCGAGTATCTTGTTAAAAAAAAAGCTACCGAGTATCTTATCTCACACTAGTAATAACTCTTTTTTTATTATCTAACGAGGAAAAGTGATTGAATTTAATAATTTAAAAATAATTGTAAACAAACAATAATTATTCCCTCTTCTGTTACTGATTCGAAAATCTATCTCCTTTTGCAACTCTCATGTCCTCTTTTCCTTCGTTAATTAACTGTTCTCTCTTCCGTTCGCCGTTCCAGACTGTTCTCCCTATCTTTCAAAATTTCAAATCCCTAACTCCTCTCTGTTTTCGATTTCAGAAACCCCATCAGAATCGGTCCACACGAATCTTCCCCCTTCTCTCTCGATTTCGATCATCCTCCTCAACTCTCTGTTCAAACTCGTCTCGTCAGATTTCGTTTCAATATTCTTCCTCCGATAATCGAGAAACCTCGTCCAAAACGCTGCACTCAACACCTAAATCATGTAAACCTTCCTACGTCAAAACGCCGCGCTGTAGAACTCAATTTAAACCTTCAAAACGCGTTTCACTTCAGTCAAAACACAACCTGAGAATTTGTCTCCAAAACACTGCGTTTTGGACAGAAATTAAACACAAAGTGACCAGCCTCAAAACGCTGCGTTTTGCAGCTCCATTTCTATCCCAAAACGCAATACTTTTTTATCGGATGTCCCAGAAGGGACCAACGCAATACAACCTAATAAAAAAAAGATAAGAAATTATATGCAGGAGTAGAGTTCTGCGACAAGCGAAGAATTGAACAGCACGGTGAATCGAGAAGAAGAAGAAGAAGAGAGTAGAGAACAAAGATGGGAGAAAGGAAGGTTTTGAACAAATACTATCCACCGGATTTTGACCCGTCTAAGCTGCCTCGAATCCGAAGACCGAAGAATCAACAAATTAAGGTTCGAATGATGCTTCCCATGAGCATACGATGCAACACTTGCGGCAATTACATTTATAAAGGCACCAAATTCAATTCTCGCAAAGAAGACGTTTTAGGCGAGGTTTGTTCTATCAATTATTCTTTTATGTATATGATTTTCTCAATTTCCCTTTAGGTTAAATTTTGATTTAATTGATTTTTTGTTTCTTTTCTTGCAGACTTATTTGGGTATTCAAATTTTTAGGTTCTACTTCAAATGCACTAAATGCTCTGCTGAGCTTACCATGAAGACGGATCCTCAGAATTCTGATTATGTTGTTGAGAGTGGCGCTACCCGAAATTTTGAGCCCTGGCGTGCTGAGGATGAGGTGTTTGTGTATTCCTGATGTCTGTTAGATTTGTTACATGGTTTTAGTAGGAGTTTTCATATTTATTTTGGAATTTTGTTTTTGTTTTTTTTTTAACTTTCAGGAAGCTGATAAGGAGAAAAGAAAACGGGATGCTGAGGAGTTGGGAGATGCAATGAAATCATTGGAGAATAGGACTTTGGATTCCAAGAGAGAGATGGACATTCTTGCTGCTCTTGATGAAATGAAATCTATGAAGGTACTTGATTTTTTTTTTTTAAATTTTAAAATTATGCATTTTGGGATTGTGGAGATTGGGTTCATGGTGTTTTTTTCATTCTTGTGCTCTTATACTAACTACTGCTGTGTTTGTTTTGTTTTGTAGTCAAGGCATGCTACTGTTAGTGTAGATGCGATGCTTGAGGCCTTGCAGCAGACAGCTGCAGCAGATAAGGTAGGGTGCTTTTACCGGTCATTTAACTTGATAAATGTTATTTAATACAGCCATTTGGGAATGTGTTGATGATTGAAATTGAAGATCATGTTGATTATCATTGTTATGAATGCAGTCTGGATGAAATTTGGATGAATTTAATGTATGATCATGTTATGCTTCTTAGATTGCTGACATAGAATGGTAATTTTAGATTTTGACAACTGGACTTTCTTAGTTTTTATTCATACAAAATTGATCGAAATTTATACATATTACATCAGACCTGTTGAATTTCCTTGTTATCACTGTTAGTTTAGCAAATTTATAGTTGATAAGAATGAACTGTTTTTCTTCTGTAAAACCTTTAGATAGATGCCAAAAACTAGTTAGGCTTTGTGCTGTTATTCTCTGGTATATCTTCATACCCTTGTTCTGAGTTTGACGACGGATTTTTGCTGACAGGAGAAAGAATTGGAAGAAGAGGATGAAGCACTTATAAAATCTATATTTGAAGTTAGTACTGCCATTCTTTTCTCCTCGTTTCCTTTCTGTTGTTTACATGTCTGCCTTTATATTGATTTTATCTTTTTGGATTATGGTGCCTGATATGGCTTCTTTGTTTCTTAAACTTTAAAGCAAAGGCCGAAGGAGGTTATTCGGAGGATTTATGATGAAGATTTTGATGATGATGATGATATTTATAATGGCAATGGTGAAGCTTCAGGCAGTAATTTAAAGGTATGATAATCCTGTAAGTTATTGTATTTTTCTTTTGGCTGTGTGCTGGTGATGCCTTTTATTTTCGATTGCATAATGGTCAAACCATTTCTTTTATTAATTCTTTTAACAATTTCTTTGTTAATTTTAGGATTGTTGGAAGGACAAAATAGTGCATTTTTCACCTTACCATGTAACCCAAAATATATCCAGTGGGTTACTGACTTTTGAAATTAATATTCCTTGAATATATAACTGAACCTGCTTTCATTTGATGATGGGGGTAGACAAACACTAGCTAAGAAATCTATGAACATTTTCATCGTTTTCAGCTTTTCACACCCAATTTGGAGAATGGGCTGAATATGTTGAGTGGCCGTTGTTGTGGTAATATATACAGAGGGTGAGAAAGGTTATTAAACACAGTAGTGATAAAATTTATCATGCATCTATATAAGTGACATCAAATGGATACAGATGGGTGACTTGTTTTAATACACGGCCAAAACATTTTATTTGAGAAGTTGATGGCTTAGGTGCTTTGAGTTTGAGAAGAATAACACGGGGATGTTGTCTAAGAATATTAGGGAGAAGATGGTGCTCAAAGTTATCTGCTAGGTGATTATTTTAATAAACCCAACCACTTATTATGTAAATAATTCCAATAAGTTTGATGGGTTTTCATGTTTGTTGAGTTCTTACTGATTTTCAAACATTCCTGCTTTAGGGGATTGCTCACATCTGATAATGCCTTACAGAAAAGGAGTTCTTCACGGAATCTAGTTTCAAATATGTTATACCTTCTTATCTTGAAGGACTGCTTTTGATTTGTCGTCCATCCTCTCCCTCGTCACATTGTAGAGTACGCATAAAGCACTCTTCATTACCCAGTAATTCTTAGGCCCCAAAGCGAGACATATTCCATATTCTCATCTCAATCTTAAACATTAAAATTCCTCCAGACCATCTTTAGAAATGTCTCAGACATTAAAAAAGAATTGCCTGTGGTTTCTGTGACCAGATTTTTTTTTTCCATTGTTATTATATGTCCTTTTTGTGCAAGCTGCAATGAAAATATCCTTTGAAAAAAAAAAAAAAAATTGAAGTGTCACTTCTGCAATTGATGATGTTTTGAGGTTACTGAGGAAGGAGAAGAAAAAGGAAAACAAAGTCTAACTGTAATCTTCCCTTTTTGATTCACCTGGTGGAATTGGAAAACAAGGTAAAGAAATTTATGACAGGTCATTTTCTCAGATTTGTTCCAAAAAATATATATTGAGAAAAGAAACTGTGACATTTATATCCTAATGATAGGAAAACAAAATACTTTTTCTTTTTTTTAAATAAGAGACATGTTGATAGGAAAACAAAATAATTAATGCCAAATATCTTGAATTATGAAATAAAAATGTTGATGGTCTTTAGAGTTTGTCGATGTGGCATGTGAATAAAAGGGTCTCAGAGTGGAGTGGGGTTGAAAGTTTTCAGATGATCACAGTAGGTTGCTTTCTTGTTGTACATACATATAGAGAAAAAGGAGTATGTTCTTGTCCAGGCAGGTACTATTGGGGAAGATAAATTGGAAGAAAATAGAACATGGTATGATGCAGGAGCATCCTAGCTATTCGGGAAATTAATTAAGATTTCCTTGTTATTTTAGGATTCTTTTAATGGTTTTGGAAGTTGCCTCTTACACTGTTTGATTTGAGGGTAAGGAGAGGGGTAAATAAAGGTAAGGAAGTGTAAGTTGTCTTCTACCCTGTTTGGAACAAAGTTATAGGAGAGTACGTAGTGGAAAGAACTAATTACCCATCTTTTCAAACACAAATAATACAATACAACTTACCCCTCCTTACCTTTCAGTTAAGTAATTAATCTCTTCCCCAAACATCACCAATTCTCTAATGTAATGCTCATCCATTTTCCTACTTACTATCTCTTACGGTTCCATTAATTACCCCTCTCTTACCTCATCCAAACAGTGGTAGTTTATCATAATGTTATCTTTATGAAACCTATGTTCCACTACAATCTTTCTAATCTAGTCCTATATTTTGAGATTTCCGTGCCCTCAACATTTCTGCTGCGCATGGTACTTTTTTTATTCTGCTGTGACGTACGTTTTACATCAAGCCCTATATTTCTGGTATCCCATAGTAGGGATGTAAACGAGCCGAGCGGCGTCGTTAAATGCTCGTTCGAGTTTGCTCATTTAATAAACGAGTCAAGCTCGAGCTCGATTTTCTAGCTCGTTTATTAAACAAGCCGAGCTCGAGCAGGTCAATGCTCGGCTCGGTTCGTTTACAACCCTATCCCACAGTATCTCAGAGCTGAAGATTCAGTGAAATTTTACATCTGCTGTTGATCAGTTTTATTATATTGATTCTTGTTTACCTGTCTACATATTATCACTAATCCTCAACTTTGTATTCTAATTTAAGCTTTTGTAGATTAGTAGGGATACTTGTTGATAGTGGCAGCGCTTTTCTTTCTTAAATGAGTTCGCTGACTGTTTTGTGCAATGCAGAAGCAAAAGGTTTCTGATGAAGATTCTATTAAACCTACAGATTCATTAACAAAGTCTAATGTATTAGATGAATCTGACAGAAAAGGTAAGCCATGAATTTTCATTGTCACCGTCCTGTTTGAATTGAATTGTTCAGTTTATCAGTTAATGCCTCATTTTCGAGAGCTAATGGTTGTGTTAGAATCCCTTCAACCTTGGAATCAAGAAAGCCAAACTTTGGAGGGCTTGTACTGATATTCTCATATTGCTTGCATTTTATATGCGTGATAGAAGTGTCATGGAAATATATAGTAACGCCTTAGCTTATGAAATTTTATGAAGACTAAACTGAAATACTGTTGTTTTGGTGAATAACAGATAATGGAAACAGCACGGGGAATAAGCAGAAGTTGACATCTCCCATGGTGAGGATTTCTGTGATCAAGAAAGCAGGTGTTACATTGGATAATAAGAAGCCTGTTATAGCTGAAGAGAATAAACAATTAGAGAGCGGACTCCTATCGTTGTGCCAAAACTACGGTAGCGATGATGATTAATCAAGCATTGTTATTTTTCGTCGGCCATTACCAACTGCTTTCGATTGATTAATGTTCCAAATGGTAGTCAATCATTGTTATTTTTCATCGTCCATTACCATCATCTGCTTTTGATTGATTAATGTTTGAAATGGTAGTGCCAGTATAAAAGTTGGTTTCTATTTTTAATATATTATACCCAATGGTCCAATGGAACATAGACCAGTAGTTCTGCTGTCATGTAATTTTCCTTTTGGAGCAAAGTTTCTGCTGTAATCTTACTACATAAGAGTGACTGACATATCATTCTCATTTATCAAACCGATCCGAAAAGAAAAGCACTTGAAAAGATGAAAAGATTCTACTTTTTTTTTTTCTCAAATTAGATGTATGTATACGTTGTTTTGCGTTGGATCTAAATATCTTATAGTTTAAATGCCAATATAACAATTTCACCTTGATTTTTTCGATTTCATTACAATTTCACCCTTTTTTAATCTTTGTAACAATCATTTCAACTCGAAATTTTAATGAAAAATTCATTATGATTTGAAATTTTAAACCAAGTTGAATAAATTTAGTTTTGTTGTGAGTCATTTATTGTTAGAGATTTAATGCTAGAAATATATGTAAGTTTGGTCTCTTTCTTTTTTTTTTTCCAAAAAAGGACGCGTGGCAGTGTTAAATGTTATTTTAAATTTTGAAAGATTTTTTGTTATTTTATTAAGGAAAAAAAAATAAACACTAATGTTCAGTAGTTGTACAAAATTTATAATATAGTAATAATATAACTTACAAGAAGTTGTGAAAAGAGAGGGATTCGAACCCTCAGTAAACAAAAGCCTACATGACAGTTCCAATGCCACTCCTTAAACCACTCAGCCATCTCTCCTAATCTATTCATGTTTGCGTATAGCTGTGCAAAAATTATACAATAAGTCTTGAATTTTTTTTTATGTCTTGTACAAAAGCTATACATCAGTTTTAAAAAAAGTATACAATAACTGTACAAGTTTTTTTTTATTTATCCTTTTTAGTTAAATAAATTAATCAAATGTTCTTTTTAATTAAATAAAATAATCAAGTGTCATTTTTCCTTCTAAATTACCATTTTTTATATGTTTTTAACAATTCAATTCTTTTCCTAATTATTTTAATCGTTGAAACCGTAGTTCTAACATCCTTATTGTTATTGGTTAATCGGGTCCATGAATTTGCCTATCATGTTTAATTCTCTTTTCCAAATGTTTTGTCAATTTGTAAAAATGTTATTTTGTAATATTTTTATTTAATTTTATTTATTAATGACATGCATAATAAATTATCGAAAGAAAAGATTAACATAAAAATATTTTATAATCTAATAATTTAATTTATTTAATATTTTCAAATGAATTAATCTATAATATTTTTAAAAATTTTAATTTCATAAAATAAAAAATATAAATATAAATTGAAATGATATTTTATAATAAAAATAATTTATAATATATTATATTTATGTTTAAACTATAAATTATTATTTTCAAGTATATGTTATTTTCAACATAATATGAATTATAAAAGAATAATTATTAATAGAAATTGATTTGAATTTTAGTATAGTATTGTATGTATGATAAAATATAATTTGAATTTATTACTCTTTGTTCTTTTATTGTACTCTAAATTAGTAGGATAAATAAATTAATCAGTAATTTTATAAACAATTTGTAACGCCCCTTAACCCAATTATAAATATTTGAATTAAAGGACATCGCATTACATATGAACGTGGTATACATATCATATTCTAAAATATATTAAAATATGGGTACATTTTTTTTTCTTTCTTCTAGTTTTCTTCTAAGTTGTCATTTCTTGCACTGTCTTTATCTTCACAGTATATGCCAGCTAAATTTTGTGCTATTTGATTGTCCTCATCTGCTATTGTAAATTCTTCGGAGACCTACAAGTTTAGAATGAACCAAACTTATTGAGCGATTACGCTCAGTGGATACTTTAACTGTGATAAATAAAAATAATTTAAATGACATAAAACACTTAATAATAATCATCAAATAAGTACTTAACTTAAAAATCAATTGCTTATTTAATAATCATATTTAACTTACTTGGTTAGCTCTACTAGATATTTAGACAAACCTTATAACTTGAAGCTTATACTTACTTGAACTTACTTAATCACTTACTTGAGCTTATGTCATACTTAACTCAATCGAGCCGGGGATCGAACCCGTGTCATCGAAAAACTTAACTTGTCTGGGCCGGGGATCAAACCCGTATCACTAGAAAAACATAATGGGCCATATGATTCACCAGGAATGATCGATCAATCCCTACATAATTTGTTCGACTAAACTCTAATAGAGCTTAAAATATTTTTCTCATAATTCTTAATTTACCAAAACATACTTACTTTCCTTTCAAAAACATCATTATGCAACTTATCAATAATTTCCAACATATAATTCAACATAACAATTATTCAGAAATCAACATATCAAAATTTCCATAAACATACTCATATCACATATTTATCCCAAAGCCTTTTTTTTTTCATTACCATATTTATTTTAAAATCATTATTCAAGGTCATATCATCGTCAACATAATTATCATAAATATTTCTAATCATATTTATCAAATAATATTTAATGTTATTTATAAACCAATTATTTATCTTAAATACCCAATTCAAAGTTTATTCTTTTTCATTATTTTAAATACCTTTCCTTAAATTATTTTTAACCCATATTAATATCATGCTATTTAATAAAAACTCTTTTATCAAGCATATTAATTTCTTATTAAAAGTAATTTAGGTGGTGACTTATTAGAATTTATTTAAAAACCTCTTAAACTAAATTTATTTATTTATATTTACCTATATATATATATATATATTATTTCCTCATGTCTACCACCTTTTGATTATTTACATTTATTTTTATCTACCTTTATTTACTTATTTTTACCTATATGCATACTTTTATTTTCTTATATATTTATATCTTCTTATATATTTACTTATGTCTATTTTATTTTTATTACTTATATCTACTTATTTTTATCCATATTTTCCTTTTATTTACCAATATTTACTTATATCTATTATTTTTATTTATCTATATTTACCTATATTTATAATATTTATTTATTTACTTGTATTTACCTACATCTACTTTCTTTTATTTACTTCTTATTTACCTATGTCTACTTACTTTTATTTAATTTTATTTATCCTAAAATACTAACCATTTTATTGACACATACTAAATACTTATAAACTTATTAAATTTTGTTTACTTATTACTTGTGTCGAAATCCACATGGGTGGATTCCGACTAAAAATACTCATTTATGAATTACCATCCATTTTTAACATAATAAAAATCATGACAATTCGTAAATCACAACTTTCACAAATTAAATCAACAATAATTTCAAAAATCAATAATGCAAATATACTGAAAAACCATGCAAAATATGAGTTTAAAAATTTGTCCATAGTTAAAGTATCAAACATCGGTCTCCTTGTGTTTGGGTTTCTGTTCTTTAATTTTTTCGGACTGTCCTTTGTCCTAGTCACTGTCCATAAATTACAGTCATGGGTAATTGTCCAATAAACAGTCCAATGTCCTCCATTTAACTTTTAATTTAATTCTCTTTTAAATTTAATTGTCAAATTATTAAATAATTGGATATTTAATTAATTTTTCCTTAATTAAAAATCCATCTAACAATCCTTTTGTCTAAATATTAATCATAAGTTAATAATATTTTTATTTATTCAGAATATAATTCAATTAATCAATTATTGAATTTAATTTGTATAACAAGTCCAATTAATAATAAATTTCTAATTAATTTTGGTCTTTAATTATTTTTTTTCTGTCAAATTAAACCCAATTAATAATTTTTTACTACGTTTAATAATCAAATATAATATTTGTATAATTTATTTAGGTCCCTAAAATAATTAATTAACAAAATAAACTCAATTTTATAATTTAATTAAACTGTTGGACCTAATTGAAGAGTTAAATAAAGATTAGGGTCAATTACCAAGGAGAAAGGGCATGATTGAAAAAAAACTTGGCACGGAAGGGGCTTGACTCTGGTTTGACCAAAAGTTTAGGCGCCAGATGGAAAAAGATGGAGGGGTCGAAATAAAATTAACTGAAAATCCAGGCGTCGGCTAGGAAAAAGGAGGAGGTATCAATCTGTAATTCGCCTAAAACGCAGCCATTTTCCGTGTTTTGATGTTGGTCCGATCTAAGATCTGAATCAACTCAAGCTGACCGAACCGAAAACCTTGAGTCAAACAGTCGTCGTCCTCCTCCAGCAGGTTAGTGTTCATACCGTTTCTACAGAATTTTCAGGCGGCCGTTCTCCCTTTTCCGGCTACTATTTCGAGCAAAGAGGGTATCCGTCGACTCCTTAGTTTACTTGCGGTCGTTTTGTAGTGTTAGATCGGACGGAAAGTGGTCAGGTTTCCAAGAATCAAAACTTGAAAGTTCCGGGTTTCCAACGGGTAATCGGATCTTATTTTCCTACCCGGATGGACATCCAATTTCTGACCACCGTTCGACGTGTTTCTTGGCTCCAACAGGTTTATTGGACTCTCAGGAAGAGCTTTAGTTTCTAAATTTAATGAACAAAGGGAGAATTGGCTTCAAAAATTTTCTTCTGCCTATTTTAGAATGAAAATGGCAGCTACTCCTTTCCATATTCTTTCCCTCTCTTTCCCACTCTTTCTTTCGCTCTCTATTATTAATCTAAATATCATCCTCCCTTTATCCTTCTTTTTTTTTTCCCAATTATCAAATACAAATCAACACAAGATTTCCCCACCACCATTATCCACTGTCGGCATATGCCGACAATTTTATTTGGTTTGAATTTTTTTTTAAATTAGTATTATTACCTCCATTCTTTTAAAAATAATAATTTAGGCCTTTTTATTGTTTCTAAATAAATGAGATTTTTTATAGTTTCGGTAAAATTTGGACAATTTTACCCTCTGTCTTGTAGTAGATATAATTTATTTTTAGTATATATGGGGTCTACTTTTTATAATGAGTGGATGTGAATTGATTACTTTTTGGAGTAGAATGAGAAGAAAATTATAAGGAAAAAATAAGGTGAATAGTAAAAGTTTCAGTTTTTTAAGAACGGAGATAGTATTATTTTTATTTTTTATTTAATTAATTTTTATTAAAAATATCTTTAAACTAAAATGACCTAATTGCCCTTCACTATTCGTATAATTTATGTCCAATTTTACTGAACAAATTTTTGATTTACAGTTTCACTACATTTTACCGGTGTCGGTGAAAATTGAAAATTACACCCAACATAAACCCTATCAATATTATACTCAAATTACTCGTCTTAGAGTCTAGATTCCAAATTTGATATTTTTAAAACCTAATTTCGCTCCTCAAATTTTTCGATGGTCAAAATGACCAAAATACCCTCAGAGTCGGAAAATACAATATTATACTCAAAACGTCTGTCTTGACGTCCTGAGTACTAAACAATCATTTAAATTTATTAATTAACTTATTATTATAAAAATTTTCACTAAATTCTAAAATTACTGGTAAATTATATTTTAGTCCTTAAACTAATTTTTAGGCTGTGACACAATTTATATGGTTTTCATTACTAATTTTATAAACAATTTATATGGTTTTCATTTGATTGAAAATATCTTAATTTTGAAAAGCAGTATTTTATATAAAATTAAAAATCATTATTACCAATTAAATATTTTTTTTATAGTCCTCTAAAAGGGGGTGCATTGGATTTTTCCAAAGTGTGCCAAATTTGACACTGTAAAACTCCTCCAAGAAAATAGACACCTCAAATGACAATTCACCTCTGCCTAGACCTAATATAAAGGCTTCATAAGGCCACCTGCAATGGTTAATCTCAACCTAGACTCACATACACAATTATGCTTTTTATAACAAAGCATTGACAAAATATTGGATGAAGACACAAGTGAACTTAAATTCACAAGAAGTATGTTTTCCTATTGCAAAACCATAAAACAATAAACTTTATGAAGACACGTCAGTCAAAATTCGGCCCAAATATATTTATCCTATTGCAAAGACTTAAGCTAAAATATTTATAAAGACATAAGAGTGGTAAAATTTAGCATAATATTGTAGCATTTTATTCATGTTATGCAACAAATTTAACATGTTACTCCGTGTAAAGTACGAATTTTATACTAATTAAAAAAAAGGAAAAGGTTAAGCATACTTACCATGTCAAGACATGGAGGCGGTCAGTTAAATTTTTCCAAATGATTCGCATTTTGTACGAAAGTTTAAAAAGTGAGACTTTTGTTTTGAAAAAAAAAAAAAACGTGTTTCTATAAGCAAATCAATATGGTGGCCTACCTTAAAGATAACCGACGAGTTGGTTGAGCACTGAGCACACAGCATTCCTAGCCAAGCACAATTAGTCAAGTACAGCAAAAATTTCCGTCGTTTCCAAATTTGGGAAATCTATTTGGTAAATAAGAATTTGTGGAATCTAAGATTTGGGAAAAATTTGTGGAATCTAAGACGATCCGCATCCGTTTGGGACTTTTGAATCCTACTCTGAATCTTGCACTGAATTCTCTCCTTCAAATGCCTGAAACACAAGCTCAACCCGCACCCTCCAATCTTACCTACCCATTACTCACTCCAACTCAAATGAACTCTCAAGAATCTGAATACCCATTGCAGAGAAAGAGTTACTGGAGATGGAGCAAGGAAGATTTCTTCCCAGAAGCATCTTTCCAGAATCTCTCAGCTTACAAAACTGCATTTTCTCAAACGTTTCCTCGTCTCAAGTACCGTCTTCTTTCTCGCTCCACGGATGATAATGAACTTGTCATTCTCAGAAAAGAAAGCGAAAATCCAATGCTAAAGTGCCTTACTTGGTGGGATCTTATGTGGGTAGGCTTCGGTTCTGTTGTTGGATCTGGTATCTTTGTTGTTACTGGTCTTGAAGCTAGACGTGCAGGTCCTTCTATAGTTCTTGCTTATGCTATTTCCGGTCTCTCTGCTTTGCTTTCTGTGTTTTGTTATACTGAATTTGCTGTTGAAATTCCTGTTGCTGGAGGGTCTTTCTCTTTTCTTAGAATTGAATTGGGTGATTTTGTTGCTTATATTGCTGCTGGGAATATTCTTTTGGAGGGTGTGGTTGGTGCTGCTGGGTTAGGTCGTTCTTGGTCTTCTTATCTTGCTAGCATGATCAACAGCAAAAACCCTGACTTTTTGAGAATTAAAGTTAACTCTTTTGCTGAAGGGTTTAATCTTTTAGATCCAATTGCTGTTCTTGTACTTTTGGTGGCTAACACTATAGCAATGACAGGTACAAAGAGGACTTCTATTTTGAATTGGATTAGTTCAATTCTTAGTGCTGGGATCATTATGTTTATCATTATTGTTGGATTTATTCATGGCAAAACTGAAAATTTATCTCCCTTTTTCCCATCTGGATCAGAGGGTGTTTTTAAGGCTGCAGCAGTTGTGTATTGGTCTTATACTGGTTTTGATATGGTTGCTACTTTGGCAGAGGAGACTAAGAAACCATCAAGGGATATACCAATTGGGTTAGTTGGTTCAATGTCAATGATCACTGTGGTTTATTGCTTGATGTCTTTGGTATTGACTATGATGGTCAAATATACTGATATCGATCCGGATGCTGCATATTCGGTTGCATTCGCTCAAATCGGAATGAATTGGGCCAAATATTTAGTTGGTTTATGTGCCCTGAAGGGAATGACTACAAGTTTGTTGGTTGGATCACTTGGACAAGGTAGATACACTACTCAGATAGCAAGGTCCCATATGATCCCTCCATGGTTTGCTCTAGTTCATCCAAAAACTGGAACGCCTATTTACGCAACTCTTACAATAACTATACTTAGTTCTATTGTATCGTTTTTCTCTAGCTTGGATGTTTTGTCGAGTGTCTTCTCCGTGAGCACGCTACTCCTTTTCATGCTAATGGCCATTGCATTGCTTGTGAGGCGATATTATGTATCGGAGGTCACTTCAAAGAATGATTTGATCAAATTTCTTGTGTGCTTATTTGTGATTATTGGTTCTTCAATTGGAGCAACTTCAGTTTGGGTATCAAATGCGAAAGGATGGATAGGATATGTGGTGAGTTTGGGTATTTGGTTTTTGGGGGCTCTAGGAATGGCTTTGCTACCACAGCAACGTGCTCCAAAGGTTTGGGGAGTTCCTCTTGTTCCATGGTTGCCATCTTTATCAATTGGGATGAATTTGTTTCTAATTGGATCTGTAGGTCAAGAAGCAATCTTTAGGTTCATTATTTGCAGTGCAGTAATGATTTTGTACTATCTGTTCGTTGGAGTCCATGCAACTTATGATGTGGCTCGACGAAACGAGGAAGAAAGCAAGATAGAAGAGCGTAGATAGGAAATGCTGAATGTTTATATAGTTTAGTTAGCCATAATCTGATTTCAATTTCAATGATTATTGTTTCTGTCTTCTGTGAATGTTTAAGGTAAAGTGAAGGTCTGGCATCATGGGAATTGCTTAAATAATTTCTTGAAATGTTGTATAAGGAATTTCCCTCATCACAGAAAAAGTCTGTTCAATTGGTTGATTTTAAAACGCACTATCATCATGCTATCTTATTCTCATACAGAATCGTCTTAGGCTCATTTTGAGCAATGACTCAAATAACTCTGATTTGTTTAGCGTTTAATTTTGAAAAATTACACTTGATACCCTATCTTTTTACTTAATCAATTATGGTTTTGTCAATACTTGAGTCTATCTATCAAAATATAAATAAATAAAAATAAATAGGGACGATTGGTGGACTAGCACCTTTTTTTTTTTTTTTTGTTAAATAAAACAATCTTTTTTATTACAATAAGAAAAGAAAACAGTAGAAGAAAAAGAATTTTTAACTATATTAAAATTGGGTAGGTCCTAGTATAGTTACCTATCCACGATAGAGCTATTGGTATGATAGTATTCTTTTTTTGAAGTTGAACAGAAAATAGATATTTTTTGGATTTTTGTACTAAATAAATTAAGAAACTCTATAATTCATTCTGAAATGAAATTAGAAATGTTAAAAAATTAGCATTAGGGATTTATGCTAGATTAATATTTTATTAAATTAGTTAAAATAATACTTTATTTAATTAATATATTCATTCTTTATTTAATTAATAGTAATTAAATAATTAAAATTAATTAAATTAATAATTTTGACTAGTAATTAGTAATGATTTATATTGTTATACTACTATCATACTATAGCATATTAAGATTAAACAGTATATTAAAGTAATTTTTTATACTATTTTATACTAATGTTATAATTTGGGTACTCGAAAATATTAAAATAAAACATAGTGATCTAAACGATGATTACATAAAATTACAGGAACCTAAGTGTATTTATCCTTTTATTACTTAGTTAAGCACAAGTGACATTTTCACCCTAAATTCTTAATAATATCACAATTTCATTTTATTTTGACATTTGTAACAATCTTACTCTAGAATGACCATTTTATGACAATCTTATCTTTACTCTTAGATATTTTGACTAAATTGAACACTTTGGACCCTCCCT
The DNA here is from genome assembly GCA_949640765.1 of Croton laevigatus. Classification (NCBI taxonomy): domain Eukaryota; kingdom Viridiplantae; phylum Streptophyta; class Magnoliopsida; order Malpighiales; family Euphorbiaceae; genus Croton; species Croton laevigatus. The sequence continues at coordinate 1,802 of CATIWJ010463930.1, read as the reverse complement.
AGTTAACAAAGGTTAACCCAATTAGTCTTATGTAACTATTAGCCCTTTGGCAACTAGGAGAAAGTGTAAATTAGTTGGTCTATAAATATTTTTTTTATGAAATTTGGTGGTTAATGAAAGATAGTAGATGAACAAAAAGAGTTTATAGTGATTCAAATTTTAGTTAATCCTATGTCTGACGTGCTATGTCCAAAATTCAGACTGCACACTTTTTACTATTTTAGTCATAACTTGCATTTTGTAAGTCCAAATGAGATGGTTCAAAATTCTGTAGATAGCTAATACATAGAGCTACAAAATTGTCTCGTATCACTCGACCAAATAATGTTGTTATCCTAGTACTTAGTTGAATTCATGAGACAAAGTTTATGCCAATTTTACTACTCATGCCAAAATTTGTCATCTTTGAAAATTAATTTTATTTTTCAACTCTAACAATTCTATTTTCATGCATAAATATATTTTTAGTATTTAACACAAAATATAAACAACAAACAACACATAAATAACAAATTTAAGGAAACTCAAAATTTGAAAACAATAATTAAAGTACCAAACCTTGTATATTTCTCTTCTTTTCTTCCTTTCCTTGCTTTATTCTATCTCTTTCCTTTCTCCTTTGCTCTGTCTTCTTGATTTCTGACATAAACATAAATCCTAGGTAAAGGGTAGTAACAAAATCATATGTACATATATACCTTATTTTTGAGACTAACTATCATCACACACTTGATTCTACATATATTTATCATTTTCTTCCATTTCCTATCATTATCATCAACTCTTATCTCCACCACCTTTCTCCTTTCATCCATACACCTTAAACTACTTATCAAATGATTAAAAGAAAGACATATTTAGAATCCTTACCTTGAAACTAAGCTTCCTTCCAAAAATTTGCTTGGAACATGAAAAATTCCCTAAGGTTTTTGATGAAGATGGTTCGGCCTAGCTTGGAGGAAGAAGAGATAATTCTCGTTTTATGTTTTGAGTGTGTCATGAATTTTCAAAAACATAATTTCTTTTATATTTTATATTTTTTATTTAATTAATTAATTTAATTTTCAAGGGTTAAGATTAAGCCAACTTAATATGTATCAAGGGCTAGGATTTAACCACTTACCACCCACCTTTTTCTCTTTCTTAAAATGGTGCGCACCTCTATATTTATGTCCAAAATGGTACTTGGAGTGCAAAAGACCAAAATGCTCTTCGTTGGAAATTCTTCCGTAACTTTCTATACGCGCCCGAAAATGCACTTTTAACCTCAAATATATGTGTTATTAAGGACCTCCGACACTTTTCTCAAAATTACCTTTAGATCCCTAATTTTCACAAAAATTCCCTTTAGGTCCCAGTGCGTCCATAGGACTCTTTTTGCATACCCGATCCTTTAGGTTACTTTGCAAAAATGTGAGGATTAGCTTATGATGATACGAGAAATACTCAAGTGTATGTACGTTGGGGCATAACAACCGAGGTCATTTAAATAGGTGAAATTTAGACTAAAGGCTAATCTCATCTCTAAAACAACCAATATGCATGTTTCGCTAAAATATGCATAACACCCTACGTGAATGCTATACAGACTAATTTTCGGGGCTATTTTAGACATATTAAACTATAAATTTCATGTTTTACACCTCTTAAAATATCTTTTCTGTAACATCCCAAAAATAACAAGAATAACTTAAAGGATCAAATTATAGTTTACCAAAAATATTAGATTAATTGAAAAATGAATTATATTAAATCTTAGTAATGAAATATTTTAAGAAGATTATTTTAATTAAATGTTTAGA
>CATIWJ010463812.1:0-16002 GCA_949640765.1 Croton laevigatus | reverse complement strand
CACAATGGTCGGATGAAAATAATCACCCATTTTTCTTTTTCCTGCAATAGCTATCCACTAAAGTTCAGTCCCAAGCCTTTTAATCTTCCAAACCTATTGATATAAATATTAACTTCAAACTGGGTAACGAATTTTAGTTACAGTATTAATAATTACAGCAATAGCACGCAAAATTACATCATATCATACAATACACAGTAGGAGAATAATTGTCATAAGATTTGAGTAAGCAGTACATTCAATTTTTGTACCACTTCATCTCCCTCTTGCCATGATTATGAATCAGCCTTTAGCACTGTTGCTGCTTCCTCAAGGTTAAGTTTGTGCGAATCACAGGCATGCAACATTGTGCAAATATCTCTGGTTTCCAAGAACTGTTCTGCATTGGTCAGGATTAGAGGCCCATACTCGAATACCAATCTCTTGCACTGCAACTCAAAAAGATCATTTCAGAAACATATTATGCATCAATTTTATTTTATAAAATAATAGGTCAAATGTCCTAATAACAACACAAGCTATTAAAATGGTTAGATTTTTCATAATTGTGCCTCTAAGAGGTCAAATTCTCCCATTCTTGTGGCTAAGAATTCCAAATTTCAATGGCATTCGAGTCACCATCAAAAGCATAAGAACTTTGACGGACTCTAATACACATTTTTAACTTAATGTTTTCCTTAATAGCTACGAATAATGCCAAATGAGGCTCTAAACAATAATTCCTAGAATATTTCATTGTTTCATTTTAAGAGTACTTGTATCATTTTTCTCACCTTAGCTGCATTTTTCTCCATGGAATCACATGCCTTTAGAAGCACCTCTAGTATCTCAAGCTGACAAAAAAACAACAACAAAAAAAAAAAAAAAAAAAAACAAGCATCAGACCATTAAGTCAGTCATGAAATTTTTTTAAAAAAAAAACTCATGAAAAAGAAAATCATAACAAAATTACTGTTACGTGTCATGCATATTAAAACAGAAAATAATAAAATTGGAAAAATGCTTGATACAATCAATTAATCATACACGGTAACTTGGTTGCAATATTGGCACAGTGCATCTTTTGCAATATAAAGAGGCAGCCAATAATGACCCAGAAAAGGCATTCCATCCCACTTGGACTATGAAAAAATATATATTTTCAACAACTAAAGTTAAAATTTTCCCAATAATTCAAAACTTTTGTCCAAATCAGTTTCTAAGGACGTAAAATATTAGAATACTCAAACATATTATATGCCATATATGCACGTTCAGCAATATTAGCTAAAAACTATTATAGGTTTCTTACTACTAAATGATGCCAGTACAAACCTGTGTGTCAGGGTTCCTCAATTTAATTAATACTTCTGAAACAGCACGGTGGCAAAGTCCACATTTGTCTTGCTGAAGTTTTGAGGAAATGAATACTATTTCCCGACAAAGATTGACTCGTTTACAGAAATCTGCAGGTTGTATAGTGGAAATCTCCAGAAAGAAGAGAGGAGCATAATAGTCCACCAAAGTGATGCACTGTGAAATTTAAATTATAAAGGAGTTAGAATTTGAACAACAAGAGCAAAATGCCAAAACAAAATGTTCAAGAAATTGTAAATGTGAAAAATCTTGTAAGGTTCTAGATCTTAAAGTTCAATCTATCTTTCACCCACTACAGCCAGTGAATTTTGTTCTTCCATGCACACTTATTCGTCAAACCAAACAAGTAGACATTTAGATCATGTGCATTTAGATGTTGCACCATGTTTAACTTTTATCTTAAAGAATGCAAGTTCCAATAAAGATGCTTGAATGTGAAGTTGAATATCATAAAAAAGAAGTAAATTAAACAAAACATTAAATATTTGAATGGTGTCCTATTTTTCAAGTGAAAAATACATTTACTATTTAAACTTAAAATCTAAAGTGAAAAACCTTAAATTCCAATTCCTCCATCTTATACAGAAAAATTTTTCAGAATAATTTTAAAGATTTTCCATTCCAGAAGATACAAATAACTAAATCTTCAGCCACTCTTGTGAATAGGAAGGATAACAAGGTTATTAATTAACATCGCATGAGGATTCAATCAACATGGGAAATAAGTTATTACACTGCATATAGATTAATCTTTTGGCTTGCAGAAAATTTCTAAATTGTTAACTAGGACTACTTTCTTCATGTGCCATTCTCACAACCCTGCTTGAATACATACAACATGCACATAAAGAGTGGTTAAAGTTTCCTGGCTCTTTATTGTGGCATCTAACTAAGGCTGTATTTCATTGAGCCCTTGAAATTTCGATCTAATCCAAAAAAAGGTAATATTTCAAATATGGAAGGGACAATTGTTGAAACTTGTCCCAAAGGATTATGGATCCAATCGCAGATTATAAACAATTTCTACATATTGAAGTCATAAAATAAATTGCATACATGATACATCGTCACAAGTGGGAATCTATTTTGTCGATTGAAATTAATGCTCATTAGCATCAAAATGAACAAGTCCAGCTCAAGAGAACACGTATTCCATTCAAAGGCTCAGTAGCAAACTCAAAAGTTCAAATGTTTCTTAGTAATTTCCCCTTTTTTGGAGAACAAAATGTTTCTAAGTTATTCCCATTTTAATGTTTAAAATTTTGCCTTTCAAGAGAAAAAGACAGGGAAAAGTGAGATGTATTCAGTGCATAGGGAAGACGATAAAGCTTTGGTGGGGAAAACTAATTAAAGAACAACAGGCATTAGGTGTCATGTAGCAGTGAGTTTCAAGAGCAACTACATATTTCAACAAACAATATGAAGAACAATAAGCTATGGTCAAACTTTCAGCAAACCATGCTCCACCATGCTAAAGATAAGACAGTACCTGTTGCTTGAAAGAATGAGCTTGAGAGCAGGCATTGTGAAGGATATCAATAATCTCAGTCTGAGTCTTGTTTTCAGATAGGTACTCAAATGCTTGGGTAGCAAATTCCTCGCACAATGTGCACACTTGGTTATTCTTGGTAACACCAGAAGCTTGATTTCCCTTTTCGTCTATACGATCCATCATTTGCGCAGCTAAACCAAGAAGAAATTGTTGTTAAGTAAATATTTCCCAACAATAAATTTCACGTCAGTAATCCTTGAATAAACAATCCACTCCAATAAAAAGGAGTGCTTCTAATGCCACAAATTTGAGGAATCTTAAATTGGATTGTTGTGTCAAAATCTCATAGACTCATCGTCATGAGAAGAGAACAGAACTGTATTTACGGCAAAAATCAGAATCTTAAAGGATCTTCAAAATACTGAGTAGCAATAGCATATATAACATCCTAAAGGAATATATTTTCAAAAATTATAATGTCATCACCTGTAATTAAGCCAGATATGTTATTTTCACACTTATGCATATCAAATGGTAACATCTAGGACAGTCTGCCCAAGATCTTGCAATGAGGCATGGCCCATGGGTACAACAATTTCAGGCATTTTTATTCCCATAGACTATTTTCTTTATACATAGAGATTTCAAATTATTGTTAACTCATTTAAACATAAATTTGTGTTCAAGGTAAGCCCTCCTAGTTGTTAGAACCATCTTAGTAGAATGTTAGTAGGCCCTTAACTGTAGCACCTACACTCCATGTGCAAGCTTAAGCTATCTTGTCAACTTTCTCTCATTGGTTTGGGATAGCAAATGAAAGTGGTTTATTTAAGCTAGCTAATTATTATTCTAATAACCTGGGTTAATGGTGAACTATTTTGGGCCATGGTTTAGCCCAAAAACATGCAAGTTTATGGAGCAAGTTTCAAGCTGGAACATTACAAATAATATCAGTCTCATCCAGGGGTTAGGCTCATGCAGAGATGGTAGGCCAGATGAAGAGGCTACCCGCGGAATTAGAATATCAGATAAAGTCATCTTAGATACTAGTGAAGCAGAATGCTCAGGAACTAGGATTGGATCTTGTCTTGAGCACTATCGAAAATGGAACAATAGAATTGCAATGAAGAAGTTGCAAGCTAAAAAGGACAACACCCACACCTAAGATGTGTGGGGTTGTCCAAGAAACTTAAGCTCGCATGTCAAGTTTCCCATAATGATTTTAGATAAAAAAAAAAAAGTGGGGGCATTATATAAGGCAGGCACTTACTTTGCAAAATAACTTTGGCTTAACCATTCTAAACAAGCTAGTTATTTGGATTCAATTTCAGATTGGGTCCTCAAACTTACAAAAGTAAAGCATTCTTGATTTGAATCCATCAATGAAGCAAACGACAGACTTACACTTTGGGGAAAAAAAATCATCACAAAGCTGACCAACACTAAGACAGACACTAACATCCAACACATGAAATAAAATTGTCTGACAATGTACTACTGATATGGCGAAGGAAGTATTAATGCACAAGAATAAATTGGACAAGGCAAATTATTCAGGAACCAAAGAATAAATTGGGCAAGCCAAATTATTCAGGCACCACATACACATAAAGAGTGAAAAAGCATGCTTCAAACTTACACAAATAAAGCCTGATCACAGACCCTGATACTGGAAGTGTACTACAGCTGAATGGTATCAGAGAAGTTAAAAGTTACCTGGTATATCAGAGATCACTGTGCTTATATGAGAAAGCTCAGCATCAGGAATTTGCCTAACAGAAGAACAAGTCCAGCCAGCACCCAACACAAGAAGAAATAAGAGTCCAACTTTCATCCCCATGATACCTTAAGTTGGAAAAAAATAAAAAAAACAACAGTAGCATCACATTAGAAAATTGTATTCAAAATTAGAATTCAGTATAAGGGATGAAAAATTGATAGCAAACAACTAGTATAAGTAGAAGAGATATTATATGTATGAAACTCAAGGGACGGTTATTTACAGAAATTGGTTCAAGGCCAGACACAATTTAGGTAAAAAATACAAAAGGCAGAGGTGTGAAGAAAAAAGTTGGGTTGCCAGGGCAAATTCTGCTACATCTAGTGCATTATATAACACGAAAAATGAGGAATGATATTCAACCATAACTGTGGTATTCCAGTTATTTGCTCATAGTAAAAAATTACAGTCTCAAATTCTAGATTCCCTACCCCTTCTCACTTAAACCAACCAGAAATTGTCTGCCTCAATTATAAAGCAGCTAATAGTAATGATTAGCTCTCCATCAACTCGTAACAGAACCAAAAGATGCCTGCCTCCACTATAAGAACAGCTTAATAATTAATACTAACAGCTAACTAACTCAATCATGTCTCTTTTTCCTCTCTGTTTTTTCCACCTAGAAGGCATATGAAATTTGCTAACAAACTGATTAGACAGCCAAAAATAATTGTTCGAACACCTAGCTCAAAGTTTAACATGTCCTGAGCCAAAACTGCTCCAAGCCTCCAACTTACTGGATTAGCTTAGCTACTTTACAAATAAAGAATAAACAAGAACCGAATCAGCAATCAAACCTTCAATTTAACAACCGGTCCCACAACTTAAAATACGAGAAGGACCCTAAACCATTGCGTAATTGAGCCACAAAACTAGAATTTATTTTCTAAGTACATGATGCTAACAATCTTCAATCTTCCACGTTCCAATTACTAATAAAAAGATATCAATAAAAACAAAATAATGATAATAATAACACGGCCATAATATACTTGTAATTGTATTATCCATGAATTTAAATTCGAAAGAAATAAAACCAAAAGATTAATTTTGCAGCTGATACTTTAACAAAGGAAGGATTTGGAATTCGTATCTTGATCTCTAAAGTTGTTTATTCGGATAACCAAACAAAAAAATAACAATTCTAGATGATCAGCAGAAGAAGAAATAAGATGGAAGAATTACCTTTTTCACAAATTAGGTTTCTGATTGAGGGAAGAGACGGAGACAGAACGAAAATTGGTATCGTTTCGTTTGAGTGCTGGGTGAGGCTAAAGGCTAGGCGTGGAATTGCTGTTGCTTCCCTTTCAACTGGTTCTTTTTTTTATTTAAAAACAGACAGAGTTTTGCTAGTATGCGGCAGGAAGCACTTAACCACCAAATTTTGGAGGGAAAACCATTGTTAGATATTGATTTGGTAATGACGTGGCATAAATTGAGTGGTTATAGTAGTTAGGATCAGATCGTACTCGGATGTAGAGGAATAAACTCAACTCTAATCCAATGTCGTTGTGGAGTATAATTGACGATTCAAAGAAACCTACGTGGCCGGCAGAGTTGGAATAATAGCGTGAGGAAGAATATTTTGGTAATTATCCTCATTGTTAGCAAACAAAACAAGGGTTATTACTTATTAATTATTTTTAATTTAATTAATTATGTTTAATTTAATTAATCAACATTATCAGTAGGTCACCGTCATGGAAATAATTGGATAATGGCATAAGAGCATCTCTAATACTATGAATTGCTAAGTTTTAAGAATCTTTTTAAATAGGTAAATATCTATATTATAATTTTATCCAAATCACTCAAATAACTTCTATTCAAGTATGCCAAATCAACTAGAATCAATTTTAACATTAAAGATGATGTAATGCTAGACTGTTGGTATTTGATTGATTTTAATAAATGATAACAGAACTTTGAAGACTAATTTTTATTTTATTCTTAATAGATATAATTACATAAGTTAAAAGCATTTAAATTAACTAGCATTCTTAATGTGCGTTACACGTATTCACTCGTTTAGACACTCATTATTTAATTTTGTAATATTCTAAATTTTTATTTAATTATATTTATTAATTATATACAAATTTAATTATTGAGAGATAAAAAAAAAGTTACATTAATTTAAATAGTAATATTGATCAAATATCATAAATAAAATCATAAATTTTCTATTAAATTATTACTAATACTTTGACATTTAGGATTTCAACACTATTATTATTTTATTACTACTTTTTCCCAGTTGTGTTTATTAATTTCAAATTACTTTTAAAAACATTATGATTGAATTACATGTTTCATACAAAACAATAATAATTATATGCTTAGGGGTCATTTGGTTTCACCGTTCAGAGTAGCAGATTGAAGCTAACTCCTATTTTTTCTTCGTTTGGTAAATTTTATCACCTGTAACTGTTAGTAGATAAGAAGCCAAATCCGTTGCGAATTCAATCAGTTATCGAACAACAACTTTTCAAAAACGACCATCATTCTTTTTGTAAGTAGACAAAATTAATCCTTATTCTTAACAATTTCCTATTGATTTCATGCTAAACCAAACATGACATTAGTAACTGAAGGAATTCATATAACAAATATATAAATTAAATAGATTGAGAATAATATAAATACCTCTCGTACGAACAATTCCCACGTGCGGAAGCGATGGATTGTGTATACTAGGCCGTCTATAGAACATAAAGTCCTATAGCGCAATTTCACGATCTAAGAGCTTTGAGAGGAAGAGATTGGAAGGTTTTTGGGAGAAACTTAGAACATAAGTTCTGTATCTTACGTATCCCTAATTTTTTTTATTAGGGATGCTTATATAGATGTTGGGTTATTAGAGTTACCCATTAACCCTACAACTCATCACTATTAGGTCCACCCATGATCCATAAGTCATGGGCGGATATCTAATTAATTAATACTTAATTAATTAATTCTAACTATAAAATTAAATTTCTATGTAAGAGAGAATATAAAAATTATTTTACTAATGAATTTTTATTAGTAATATGACTAACCTGAAAATAGCCGAAGATAGAGTCTTGTAAATTTGATAATAATATCCGTGCTTCCGAATGGCCATTGTTGCAACTTCCGTTGGAGAGACCGAAAATAATTTTGTAATACTTTTGTAGTTAATTTGATACGAGAGTTAATTTGGATGTTTGAATAATTATCCCGCCTTATGCGGATTTCTCATAACTCGTACATTTGGAAGCATAAATATCCACATCCCATGAAAATATCCACTGGTTTGTGAAAATTTATACGAGTTGTAGATATTTCTGCTTCCAAATACACAAATCATGAAAAATCTGTACAGGACGTGAAAATTGTCTAAACCTGTAAAATAGTTTAATATTAGAAATCCTTCTTAGAAATACTACTATTATTAATATAAATTAAAATAATATTTCTTAATTCAAATAATTAATAATTAAAATAATATTTTTCATTAAAATTATATTTGAATATAATTGATTAATATGAATAATTATATAGTATTACTTATTAGAGTATGATTTGAATTTAATTAATTAATAATTAAAATAATATTCATTTATTAGAATATAATTTGAATTTTATTAATTAATAATTAAAATTATATTTTTTATTAAAATTTGATTTGAATTTAATTAATTGATTATAATAAAAAATTATATATACACAACTTTACCCTCGATAATATTAATTTTATATAAGCGTTTTGGACAAAGCCAATGTCCTCCGTTAATTAATAATTGAAATAGTACTCACTTATTACAATATAATTTGAATTTCTTCAATTAAAAATTAAAATTATATTCCTTATTAGAATATGATTTGAATTTAATTAATTAATTATTATAAATAATTATATAGACACGATTTTACCTTCAATAATATTGATTTTATAGGGGCATTTTGAACGAAGTCAATATCCCAAATCCATCTTTTTTATAGATGAATTAAAACGTATGTGAAGTTTCCTAAAATAAATACTATGATTTTATGCATCCAGCCATAAAAATTGAATAATGCATGGTTGGAAGCAAGGGACCAAGAGGTAACAGTTTGGAAAAGAAAATTAATGGCTTTCTTTGTTTGAAAAGACATGGGCACTTGGGAGTTGGGATTAATATTTGTTAGTCAGATGTTTAGAAGTCCTGTTTGTCATGCTGGAGAACTCCTTTGAGTGATGTTAGACTCCATTCAAAAATTTATTAAAAGAGAGATTTTTTTTTTTAATATAAAAGAAGTTACTAACGGACCAAACTACAAAATAAGCCTCCCTTATACACCGAATAGTTGCTGAAAGTGTGATTGACATGAATATCTATATATCATATAATCTTCGTACTAAGTAGGAGTATCAACATACCGCACTTTACTTGGTATAAATACATATATTTATGCTAAAAAAAAAAGAACAAGAACATAATAGGAGACACTACAAGCTTGCTTTAAAATGGATTAAATAAAATAAATATCTTTACAACAACCAAATATAATAAGATACAGTGTATAAGAGTCCATTTCGTTAATTAACAGGAATAGCCACACCCGGAAGCTAAAAGCACTAGAAAACAGAAATATAAGAGTCCAGCGCAGGAAGAGACGGAAATTAAAAGTTAGGTGATGGATTGGAGACAATGACTTTTATCAGCCAAATTACCTCAAGTTTAGAGTTGGCCTCTTCTTTTTCTTACTCTGCTTTGTGAGGAGTAATGAGAATTTAGCAAATCCAAACTTCTTCCTCTTACCAGAGTACTGCTTGTGACTGTTTTCCTTCTCTGTTTTATGAGCATGATTGGAGGACACATCACTATTTGGTTTACTGAGCATTTGGCCTAGTGACACCTTTCTCTTCATAGTGACTTTCTCCCCTGGCATTCCTGCCTCAAACTCTTCAGGCAAAAGCAGCTTCCTGCTAAGAATTTGGCCTATGGATAAGGTAGGCTTCAGAACAGGTGTTAACCCATCATCATTTACTAAGTTCAGTCCATTTACATCAAGCAATCGAGAATCCTTCCGATGGTGAGATGGGTACGTGTGCTTGAACTTGGTAGAGTTGTGTACAGGGCGTCTTTTCTGCCCATGATCAGATCTCCACTTGCGAAGAGCTTCTTCAACAGCCAGCTTTCCTTTATTTGCAGCCTCTACTCTGTTCATTGCTTCTTCTAATACCTTCTTACTTGTTTTTACTTCATGTGTAGCTTCCTCCACTTTCTTCAAGATTTCCATCCTGGATATATCTGCTTCATCAACTTGAAGCATAGCATCTACTACTTTTGCCTTCGCTAATTCCTCAGCTTTTTGAGCTTTGCTGGTAATGTTTGAGTACTCTTCAAATGTAAGAGTTACTCCTTCAGCTTTCTCCAAGGAATCTCCCGTTAAGTTCTTGTGGTCCGACATAGCCTTGATCTCTGCAAGAGCAATTGCTTCTGCAGCTCTAGCCGCTTCCTTCATTTTTCTAGCAGCAACCAATCTGATCTCAGCTGTTTTTATCTTACTTTTTGTTTGTTCAATCTCAGACATTGTTTTCATAACTTCAGCACGTGCAGCTTCACCCATTTTCTTGAACTGCTCAGTCTCAGAATTCAGACGCTGGAGCTCCTTTGATACATCGAAAGAGTTCTCTGAACCACCTTCAGCATCTTTTATCGCTTCAAGTTTTAGTTTTGTTTGGTTTAGCTCTTTCTCAAGAGAAGATACCTTTGTGGAATTCAAGGTCCACCTCTCACGGGTTTTTTCAAGCGAAATTCGTTCCTTCTCTAATTTCTTATTTAGAAATTCAACAGAACCTCGAATGTCAGCAAGGTCAGTGGTGGTCCTAGAAAGGTTCAATTTAGCTTGTTTCAATTCCATTAAAATCAAACCAGGAGCTGAGGACGGACAAGGGCTTAAACTTTCAGTTAGGTTCTGATCATGATCTCCTACATTCACATGGTTCTGGTCATTCTCCTTTTCTCCTTTTAAATCAGGTATCACTTTTCTATCTTCTGCACCTGACTCCAAGGCCACATTGGCTTCAGATGCCTGTTTCTGTAGCTTTAATTTCAGTTCTTCAACCATTGTTTTTGTAGATTCCAACTCTTTTAGAACCTCCAGTGTTTCCCTTTCTTTTACCATCAAGTCTTTTTCCAGCAAGGCAGCTTGTTTCTCTATTCTTGGAATGTCAACCTCTTCCATCTCATGCTATAAGTCAAGCAAGACAGGAATATATATACAAAACAGAAAGTAACTCCTCAGAACATGAGTAAAACACAAGAAGGCAATGTGAAAAGAGACACGCATGGCAAATTAAATTTTTGTGTTCTATGGTGCAAAGACTCTGATACAAGGTCCAAACCAGAAGACAAACAATTAGATTGCTTGATTTGAGGCATAGCAATAAGAAATGAACCATAAATAAGTGAAAGGTTTGACCCTTTCATGGATTTGATTGTGTAACTATTACTAATGCTTGATTAAACAATAAAAACACTCCAAGCGTTAACTCTGTTCAAACATTGATTTGGTTTCAGAAAAGAATTCGAAGCTGACAAAAACAAACCAGAATTCCACTCAGTTATTATTTCCATTGTTAAAATAGATAATGAAGTTTTACTTTTAAAACATTTTTATGATATAAGTCTCCGAAACAATAATATGAAAGATTCCATCTAGAACCAAGTTACAATTGCAGATTAAAAAAATAAAACCCATAGGGAGAAACTATTAAATGAGGGAAAAGAAAAATCCTTTCTGGACACCTCATTGTTTTACCCTCTAAAAATTTTCATTCAAGAACCTGGAATTTCAATTCCAGCATATCAAATGTAGATGTTAGCAACAATAGTTTTGGATTAACTCCACAGATCCACGACTAAAGACAAATGCAGCAGCAAATTCCAACAAAATTACAAACTTGCTGTATTTGGGGGAAAAAAAAACAGAAACAAACGCTTTGCTGATGATTACAAAACTAAACCTAATATACCCAAAAATAAACATTTTACAAAGAGAGAGGAAAAGAAGTAAACCTCAGTTTCAGATAACTTATGTTGAGAGGGTTTCCAGTAACCGATTCCGCCAAATCGGCTCACTGCCTCCTTCACAGACTCAAATGGCGCAGAAGTATCGACTTCCGCTCTCAATCTTCCCGACTCGGGTTCAACCTGGCCCACTTTGGAGCACGATTCTGTCATCTCCGGCTCCATTTTAGGGTTTCAGTACAAGAAATTTGAAGAATGAAACTTAGCTAAAGAAAACTGTTCTTCTGAGTAGATGTGAAAATGCTGTGCTTTTCTTTTTTTTTTCGTTGGAGTGGAAGAGAAAGACAGAAGCAGACCAGAAACAGTAGCACTAAAGTGAAGCACTGCACAATTTTAAGCAGCTCTTAAGACGCTACACTTTCTGAGAGTGAACAGAGAGGGAAAAAGAAGGGGCAAGCCTGCCAAAGTATACGTTGGATCGTATTTTACTGAAAAGCCCTCCAAACGGTGCTATTTTGATGTCGTTTGGTCTCGGTGTTTAAGCATCATTTAATTTTGAAAAATGTGGACCCAAACTTGCCGTCTTAACGGACTCTTGTGTTTTTTCGTATGGAAAGAGCGCGTAAAAGATACTCACTTTACCAAGGTAATAATAATCATTACTTTTGCTCGGATTACGATGGAGGAGTTTACTTGAACATCTCTAAAGTAAAAACTATGAGGACGTACACAAACTAAACCGTTGGTGTAAACCGTTCTTGAGCTATTGAGGATTTGGTTCCAAAAAAGTTGGACTCGTATCGAATTAAATTTTTTGAGAAATTAAACTTTTGAGTTCGAGTATTAAATAAATTGAACTTAATCTAAAAAGGGTTTATAAACTATTTATCAAACTCTAACAAAATAGCATTATTTTATATAGCAAATTGAATACTTGAATTAAACTTTATTTCGAATTCTATTGAATTTGTCTACAGGTTAATAAACTCTATGTCGAATTAAACTTTTGAACAAGACTCCTGATTAAAGCTAATCAATCGACCTCTCGAATTAAGCTAATAAATTAAACACTCGAACTAAATTTAAATCCTACCAAATAGTTACCGAACCAAAATTGAATATCAATTTGAATCAAATTTGATTATGAACTCAAACTTTTGTATTTCCTTAATGAATCGATTTCAACTACGGTGTAACTACGATCACCTATACTGTTACCATCAATTTACTAACAGTGGTTGACAATAGTTGAACGCACACATTTAAAGGAGCGGTACTCACAATATTACTTAGTGTATTTGTGATCTCCTCTATATAAAAAACCTACTAACCCTTTAACTAGTGAAAAATAAAATAAACTAACTTCTTATTATTCATAACCCAAGATTCACAAATCACTTTAATTCGTTTATATATTTTATAGCAACAATATGTTTATAAAGTGTTCCCAAAAGTATATAAATTTAAAGCAATTTGAATTTGGGGAAATCATAAAAATGACATAACATGCATTTCAATTTATCCAACTATATCTAATATAGATAGATAAGAATCTTCATATATTTGTATTTCATAAGTATTATTATTTTATGTAATAGGGTGAGTCTAAGCTTGCCAGAACTATTTTTTAGTGGGATCAAATTTTAATTAGTTAGATTGGTTTAATCGAGTTTTTTACCCTTTTTTAAACTTGGGCCATTACTAGCTAAAATTCTTATTTAAGTCAATAATATGTTAACTAAATGAACATATTTAACAATTTCACTTAATATTGCATTATTCAATGTACTTAAAATAAATATGTTTAAATAAAATTAAGAAACTAAACCTCTATGATGAGAAAGAGAGAGAGGAGAAAGACAAACTTCTTTCAAAAGTGTTTTATATTAATGGGTTGTCAGATGTGTTGTGGGTACGACAAAATGCGTCAAGAGTCTATTTTATTAATAAAATATTATATATGATGTGGAGTCATTTTTCCCATCAAAGAAAAATTTTAGCCTACTGGATTAATGTCTCGGAGTATAGGCTATCTTATATCAAAAGCAATAATTTACTACAAAAACTATGGAAGGAAAATTCCCAAATCAAATCAGGTAAAGAAGCTGATTCAATAATACAATGAGTAGTTTGATTAGTTGATTGTTTAATAAAAACAAAATTAATAATAAACATATTAGCTTACATGCATTTGCATTCACCACTAGAAATATTCCCAAAATAAAAGAATTCCAATTATTAAATCGTAGTGACACAATTAAAATTTGACAATAGGATTCAATCATAACTCTAAAGTTTGCAGAGAGAAAAAAGATAAGGTGAATTAACAGTAAACTGGTCTTATATGTTACATGACCTAAAATCCTAAATATATAATTATTTACAACTAATTACACAATAAACATTTTAGCTACAAAACTAAAAATTTTTAAATAATCTATCGCTGACTCTTGAGTATAACATTTTGCAACTAATTTAGCTTTCTATTTTTCTAATTTCCCATCACTCTTGTATTTTACCCTAAAAAACCATTTACAACCAATAGCTTGTTTTTCTTCAGATAAAGGTACAATTGACCATGTATTAGTATTCTTAAGAACTTATAATTCAGCTTTAATGGCTTGCTGCCATTCAAGATTGTTTGCAGCTCCAGTATATGTCTTAGGTTATGGTATGCTTTGTATAAAAAGAGTATACCAAAAGAATACTAAAAGAATAGCTTCTCAAAATACCGAAGCAAAGAATTAAAAGAAAATTAAGTGAAAGAAGATCTAAAATTGAGAAACTAAATGAAAATCAAAATGATATAGAGAATATTAAGCGAAAGATTCACTAAATCAAAGAACAAATACAAAATATTCACCAAAATTATAAAAGAAATCAGATAGGCTCAAAGAAAATTACAAAACTTAAAAATTTGATTAAGCAACTAAATTTGTTCGTTATGCTATTGAATCAATGTATGAGAAGACATTGAATCACAAGATTGAGAAAAAAGTGGAAGAAGAATCAAAGAAATAAGATGAAGAACTTTGTAATCGAAGAAAAAAGAAAAAGAAATTTGTGGATTTCAATAGAAACCCTAGATGAAAGAGAAAAAATAATCCGCGCTCCTCTTATAGCATCTAAAATTTACAGAGAGAAAAGATAAGGTCAATTTTTTTTTTAATTTTTTTAAACTGATAAGGTCAATTAACAGTAAAGTGATCTTATATACTATATAATCTAAAAACTTAAAGATATAATTAGCTACAACTAATTATACAGTGATTTATTATAGCTGTTGTCTTATATACTCTAATAATAACACTTGGAAGCTACAAGTTGATGGTATGGCTTATGATATTTTTTTCCATAAGGCTTGAGATTATTAAGTGACGTAAACATTGGCTAAAACTCTAATGTAAGGTAAAGAAGATGTGATAAATAATGGAGAAAAAGAGCTGAAAAGGGAAGTAAGTAGGGTCATCAAATATCAAGAAATGATGCATAGATTGTACCCGGTAGGCAGTGGCATTATCTAAGTTAGTTAGGTGGAGTATTTTTTACTATTTTTTTTTTATTTTAACAAAGTTAGTTTGGTATTGCATTATTATGATTTGGTTGTTGAGCTTTTCGTACGTTGACATAAATGAAATCCTTATTGCATTTTTTACTCATTAATTATTTTGTTTCCTTTTTTTTTATAAAAAAAAAAAAATAAATGAAGTGACCGTTGAATGAAATTATCTACATCTTTTTGTAAATGATATAAGGATTCGAAGGTCTGTGGGCTGAACAGACCGACTCGGACCACATATAAGAACTATGCATATCTATGCTGTATAAAAAGATTATTTTCACTCAAAATGTTTATTAGAGAAATACGTGCACTTGCCAAGTGCCAAATATGCTCCATAACTAAAATTATGTCTTGATTCTTTACTTCTTAGCTCTACATGTTGCTGTACATTCCCAATTCTACTCCGTGAGGTTCTTAACAAGGAACTGACACTAAATTATAATTTTTTTTTTTAAATTCTGGCACAGTTCCTATACCGTTGATTTTTTTTCCCTCAGTGTTGATGTCAATTTCTATAGTTAGAACCCAGTTAAAAGCAATCAGTAGACTTGCAACTCATTAGTGATTTTATCGCGCAACACGTTGGTAAAATACTAGTTTAAAAAAAAAAATAGCACTTACTAGAACAAATGCTTATTTATAATTTATCACTCATCTAAAATAAATAGTTTTATTATATAAATTTTAATTATTATTATTTCTCTTTCTATATATGCGCGTGAGATTTTTATATGATTTAGTCAAGTACATAAATTTACTCTTTTTCATTGTTAAATAGTTAAATAATAAAAAAAAATAACACCATTACCAAAAACGAGATTTTTTTTTTTTT
>CATIWJ010463746.1:0-28646 GCA_949640765.1 Croton laevigatus | reverse complement strand
GGTTTTAATTTATGCGATTCTTGCTCTAATTTTCCGGATAGGAGTTAGGCACGAATTGAGAATTTATTTCCGGATAGGATAAATTGGCCTTAATTAAGAAAACCTACCAATATCAATTCTGATGTTTTGTTATTAATTGTGTATCCTGATAAGTCAAAGGGGGAGTGTTGATCCTAACCTTTTAATCATATATTTGTTTCTCTAAAATTTATTCATACGCTTTATAAACTTAATTCTGTTTCTCAAATAACAGTGATAGTAGTAGTGAAATTGGCTTCTAAACTTTGGTCTCTTGGGATACGATATGGGGACTCTAAGTCCTATACTGTTTGATCGACTAGTACACTTGCTAGTATTGCTAGGACGCATCACCCTCATTCGGACTCTTTTCCTCATTCGCTGTAGGGCACAGAGATAAGACCCCACATGAGGACCCGTTTCCTCATTCGCTGTAGGGAACAGAGATAAGACCTCGCATGAGGACCAGTTTCCTCATTCGCTGTAGGGCATAAAGAATAAGACCTTGCATGGGGACCCGCTTCCTCATTCGTTGGGGCAAGCCTCTCTGAGGGCTTAAAAAGAGTAAGTCTTAATATGCTGGACCTTATCCGCACGTTTAGGCCAAGTAAGCATAAAAAGACCTTGCATTGCGACCCATTTCCACCATTCGCTGGGGCATCATAGAGCCTTTCTAAGGGCTTAAAAAGAGTAAGTTCTAACACGCTGGACCTTGTCCACACACTTAGGCCAAGTAAGCATAAACATACCTCACAAGGGGACCCGTTTCCACCATTCACTGGGGCATCGAAAAGCCTCTCAGAGGGCTTAAAAAGAATAAGCTCTAACACACTGGACCTTATCCACATACTGAGGTCAAGTAAGCATAAAAAGACCTCGCATAGGGATCTATTTCCACATTTCGCTAGGGCATTAAAAAGCCTATTTGAGGGCTTCAAAAGAGTAAGTCTTAACACACTGGACCTTGTCCATATGCTTGGGGACCCGTTTCCACCATTCCCTGGGGAATCAAAGAGCTTCCCTGAAGGTTTAAAAAATAGTAAGTCTTATCACATTGGACCTTGTCCACATGATTAGACCAAGTAAAACCTAACACGTTAGATCTAGTTTATGCATATGATTGGGTCCAGCTACTAAGACCCTTAAATAAGCAACCTAATGTTTATGCATCTAAGACCAGTCGCCAAATACTTTATCTCTCATAAGCGATAACAATCTATCCCTTATGTATTCAGACCTAATTCTAGACCTGACTACTAAAGGCCTTAAACAACTTAAACCTGGTTATCAAAGCACCTCGCTATAGCAAGTCGTTGAACACTAGGGTTGTCGGGGCAAATTGAATAAGAACAATAAGGGAAAAGGAAAGGTCTATACCTCCTGTCACACGCCAAACACACGGCTGACGAGGTGATTAATGTTTTGTTACAACTTCCAACATAGAAACCCAACAGTCCGATGTTAAATACAGCTATTACTAAAGCTCAAGGGTTGCATGGTTCGACCTATTTATATCACAGCCTGATGGAAATAGATATTATTTCTTTCTACAAAAATACCTTTCATCCATTGCTTAATTTTTAACAATGGATTCCCCAGACCTCACTTCGACAGATTTTATCTTCTCCCTTTTGAATTAATCTCAAAAATTATAGCGCTAATTGATTCCTCTTGCTTTACTAATCTTTATAATGTTAAGCCTATTTGCAAAATATTCCTGCAAGCTTTAATAGATGACAACGTCTGTGCATCTGTTTTGCTAGACCAATTTCCTTTACTCCTCTAGAACAAGTGAATTACCCCCTTGTTTCCCAATTTTTTGACAACTATAAGAGCGCCAAAAATCTAGAAGCCTTATTTTGACAAGGCATCATCGATTATTTTAGCCACCTAAACCTTAGTTCAGGACTCGATTTTTTATGAAGAGCTGCATTTAAAATCCATTTAGGGGCTGTTTATGTATATGCCATAATCATAGTATGCCACACTAATAACGTTCGTAAAAAAGGATTAAATTTACTCTCAACCACACTTAGACGACATGACCTGGATACTATAATCACGAGGTATAGAAGGAAAGTGTGAGACTTTCTATTTCAGTTGTGGATTAACAATTACTTTGTAGGAATGGGCCTGCAGACTAAAGATGGGTTCGATTTCAAAACCTTGATTGTTTCCGTAACAAAAAAGCCCTAACCCTCACCCAGGTGACTAACAGGTCCGAATGGAAGTCACGGGTTTGATTTCAAAACCTTGATTGTTTCCATAACAAAGAGGCCCTAACTCCCACCCAGGTGACTAACAGGTCTGAATGGAAGTCAGATATTGAAGACAATCTTCACCTATGTGATTCTTGCTTATGGTGTTTAGAAGCGGCTAAATTCTGTAACATGTTGAGAACTAGCTGATTTGAAGGCTAGGTTTACGCATATTTTTGAGACAACCACTATTTTAAACCTACGATTATGTCACTTTTCTTCATAATATAGCCATTGTTCGATTACTACTTTTTATATCATATGATCTGACCTCTTAGGACAATTTCAATTTTTCCTTTCAACATTAAACATATGTTCTAATATTTTTGGCATTTAACTCTACCCTAATAACGAATTTTATTATAAAATTATTAAATAGAGATGTGTGACCTTAAGTTTCCTATCTTTTTTTACCATATATTTGTGAACTACTATGCTCTAAAAGATGTAGAGTCGTTTTATTAAAAAAAAGTCATTTACAGTATAATGATATTCTATATATTTGGGTAAAATAATTCAAAACCAACAAGTAATGCGACATTATCAACGAATACATAAAAGTCGACTTCCAGGCCACTATTACAAAATGATCTTCTCATTAGATAAACAACTGAGAGTTACCAATTTACTTAACATTGAACATACGCAAGCTACTTAATATATCCAACCGTAATATAGATTCGTCTAATTTCATCTTTACGAATATATCTTTGTCATTATAATAAAATTGTACGAGGTACATAGGTTGCCACCAAAACTCTTCATTTAACTAGCAAAATGGTTAGTAATATTTTCATCTTTACTTTGAGGTTTTCGAAGGGGAGCATGGGGGTCAGCCTCTATCTCCCTAAGATGACCCCCTCAGCAGGTCCGAGGATCTTTTACAACATTATTGATAAAATAAACATGCATATAAAAGGAGTCATTATTCATTAACATTTAATCAAATCACTACAATTTAGAATCACTAAAACATCTACTCTTTTATACATAATTACATAGAATCAAACTCACTAGTGCATTTGGAGGTATATAGCAAAGATTTTCTAAATGACTAATAGCTACGTCGAGCCCATCACAGCAACCTCCAAATCCTTTCATCCATCTTGTGTAGCACATGATAAGAGAGGATGGGGAATCTTGGATTTCCTCCCAGATGACTTAGGGGAGAAGTACATAGTCCCTGAGTTACATCGATGTAAAGAAGGCCAAGAAGATATGACAGGTTCCACATGAAGGAAGCAAATATACTGCTACAAGAAGCATACCGATAATATGCTACTTATTCTATCTTTTTGCCAATAGAGCTTTGTAAAATAAGCCAGATATAAGAGGTTTCTCCTCGACAACAAAGCTTCATTAGGTTTTATAAATGCAAATAATGATGTTCTTCTTATGATACATCACAAGCGTAATTTGACATGCTTGACACAGCTCGGGTCGTGCATTTCATCAATGCCCCATATCTGCGGCCTGGGAAGTTCAGGATTACCTACCCGACCACCCCTCGAACAAGAAATATTTGTTATCTTTCTTCATCACCACTCAGCTCCTCACCACTCATCAATCCAGTAGCAAAGCTAAATATATTAAAAGCGAAGAAGTGAACGTAAAGGCTTTCATAATGCCCCTTTTTTATTGGCTGGATGGTCCGTTTTCCCGAGGAAAGCGCATTAATATCGTTAATTGCCATAATAACCCTATTAAGCTGCTAGGAGTGTTCAAAACCGAACCGAGATTCGTTTACCGCCCGAAACCGAACCGAACCGGAAAAATCGGTTAACCAATTTTTCGGTTCGGTTATCGGTTTTGAAAATATATAAACCAAAAAATCGGTTCGGTAATCGGTTTTGAAAGTTATAAAACCGAACCGAACCGAACCGTATTTATATATTAATAATATATAATATTATATATTAATATAATATAATATTATAATATAATATAATATAATATAACCTAACTTACTTTCTTCATCTTCTTCACATCCCAGCTGCCTCTCTTCTTCTTCATATTCTTTTCTTTTTTTTTCCTCTCATCCTTCTTCTCCTTCATATATCCAATCTTAACCCTACTAAGTTACTAGCCCTTCATCTCCTCTACGCGTCATCATCTCATCCGCGCCGCTGTTCCCTTATTTTCGTCAAGAAGAAGACCGGCATCTGGAAAAAGGAAAGAAGATCAAAGTTGAGGGTCTGCTTCGTTGTTGTAGCCGGTGCCGACATTCTTTGCTTCTCTCTGTTATCACCGCCGTCCTCTACCTCTCTTTTCGGCGACCACCACCAAGAAGGGGTTTACCGATTGAATTTCTTCGAAGCAGTTGCTGCCAACGAAGGGGTTTGATGATTTTGGTAGGTGAAAATCACTTCTTGGGAAATTTAATGATTTTGCTTAAGCCCATAAGCAAAGGGGATTGATGATTTTTGATGATTTTGCTTGTTTCTAATTTAGTATATTGTAATTTTTTCGTGTAGAATATTGAATTTATTGGTGCTATTCTTGTGAATTTTTCATTCTAATTAGTTTTGACAATTGATTTTATTTCATTATTTTGTTGGGGTTGTTGATTATAATTTCTTTGTTCAATTGTTTTATTGATTGTAGCTGTTTTGTTTTCTAGTAAGCTCCTTCAGAGAACGTTCAACAAAAACTGGTTCTGTTTTAAATGGAGATTTCATTTGGTTTTTTAGCAAACCGAACCGAAATCGCACCGTATTTTCGGTTTGGTTAAGAATCGGTTCCTGTAATTGTAAAACAGTTTTCAGTTTTTCAAATGAAAATCGGTTTTTTATGCGGTTTATTAAAAAATGTGCGGTTCGGTGAACCGAACCGTTTTTTATCAGTCCTATAAGCTGCTACTATATTAGGGACGACAAAGTAATCAATCGAGCATTTAATGCACCACGTGGCAAATGCTTTGGACCTTGCAACAAAGGTCATATATTCATACTATAAGAAAAGCCACACGAGTCGCCCCCAATATGGCCGCAAGTCACTTTGAAAACACTTGAGATACTGGCATTGACTTTTATGTTTTAAAACCGTTAACCAAAACATGGAATGACTTGGACTAAGGGAACATCTATAAGATTTCCTACCCATTTAGAGACTAGACCAGCGACCAGGTCCAAAGAGAGAAAGGTCGACCGCCGATTAGCAGAAGGGTCGTCCAAAACGACCTCTCCATGTGACCTGGGTTAAGACGCCTCCTAGGCTTCTTCCTAGTGAGCTTGAACCACACTAGCATCTGGTCCCACTAGTTAGCAGGTGATCTACTATGCACATGGCATCTCCTGAAGCAATTTGCGTGACATAACCCCATACCATAGCCTATACTTCCTATAGTGGATGCACTATACTCTGACCATACCTCCCACTGTGGATATACTGTGCTTCGGACCCTTATAAATATAGTCCTTGCCATAACTGAACTAAGAACAATTTTCAGTATACAATAAGGATCAAAATTCGACCATCTTCTTCCTTTATTTCATCAATGGCAGAAGAACCAAAATGAAATTCACCTCTAAAATATTTAGTTTCGGTCAGGGACGAACGCAGGATTGCAGAATGGGAGGGGCAAAAATAATACACAAGATTTTTTTTTGTTTTTAAATTTTTTTTGCCTTTAGGAATAAACCAAGGATTGAAAAGTAGGCCGAATAGTTGACTTTTTGTCCAAATTGCCGAATTAAATGCGAACTGTATAATTGCCGAATTAAACGCAAACCGTATAATTGTCGAATTAAACGTGTTCCTTTTTAACTAACTATGATATTGTATATTTTTGCTGATTTAATTTAGTTAATTTTGGGCTTATAATAAAACTTAATAATAACTTTCATTCAAATTCACCTTCAAACATAATTATTGGTAAAAATCGTAGTACAAACACAATATTTATTTGTTAATAATTTATAAAACTTGCGAAAAAAAAAAAGTTATACAACATTCCAACTCATTTTTTAAGGGAACCAAAAAGCTGAACTAATAAAATAACAAAATTTTATATTAATAATTATCTAATAGAATAATATTATATCGTATGTAATATGTGTTTGTTTTTTTTACTAGCAAATATATATTTATCTCTAACCACTTCCAACTCATACTATTATTTTTACACGTGTCTTTATACTATATCCTATATATTTTTAATTTGTTCTATCATAAATATGGGGCTATTAAATAGCTTTGGGTTTTTAACACTTTATATTAAAAACTAAACATCACTAACTTAAACTAACCAATTTAAAGGAAACAAAAATCTTGCGGGGGGCTAAGACCCCTCCTACAGCAAACGTACGTCCGTCCCTGGTTTCGGTTTATGGCAAGGAACGAAGAAAAAATTTACTAAATTGAAAAACTCGTCCAAAAAAATTGTCATAAGTTTAATTACATGTTTGTTTCAAAAAAAAATAATTACATAAAATAAACTTATAATTTTTATCACAACCACTTGCCCTAAAAAAAATAAACTACTGGAAGGGCTTGGACAGCCATATTATCTTTCGACCAGTAGAAGTAATTGAAAGTCTGAAAATGTGATTAGTCCTAATGGGTACCTGAAGCGAGCCAGATATAGGGAGTCCAAGGCAGAGAGGTCCCGAAAATCCTGCGTCCAATAGGATTCAATGGGCCCTTGAATCTCGAAGTCTAAGAGGCCCCTAGATTCTCGGAATCCAATAGTCTGGCTTGATAAGGAGGTCGAGGTTGGCATGGAAATCTTTCTAGTAGGGAGGTCGAGGTCGGTAAGACGACTACTTCCCTTGCCCAGACAAAAGTGACCTCCACTGGCCTAGACAAGGGCGACCTCTCCCCAAGTTCAGGTGATGGCGACCTCTTGTAAGACTGAGTGTGGGATGAGGGGTCCCAAACATAGAAAAGGCTTACAGTAATTATATTAATTATTAAAATTATTAATTAAAAATAAAAAGATACCCTACTTAATTATTATTATTAATTAAAAATAATAAATTATTAATTTATAATTACTAATTAAAAAATAAAAAAGAAAACGTAAAGCAATAGCTCTCATATTTGGATACTGACGACAACTTCGAGTGAATTTTCATCTACTTCGGTTTTGATAGCTACTTTGAGCTTATATTTAAAATTCTCTCATCAAGGCCGATGTTTTGAAATAAACCTTAGCCAATTTCGTTGCCTTCCAGCTATCAACTTTAAATTTAGCCAATCGATTTTTAGAATTTTTTGATCAAACCGTGCACATCCAAAAATAAATAAGGTCATATTCTGAGTCCTAGCAACGAACTCTTCAATTTAGTATATTTTTTTGCTTCGTTCCTTGCAGAAACATAAATTAAATTTTTAATAGTAAATTGCATTTTGGTCCTTCTGCCATTGATGACCAAAGGAAGAAGATGATTGAAAATTATAATTTGGTCCTTATGACCTGTTGATATTGGTAACTTGAAAACCTAGTAAAAATACCTAATTATTGTAAAATTAAAATTTGAGTACCTTCTTGTTACAAATTAATATTAGGGTACCTAAACATTGCATTGCCTAAAGTTAGGTAATGCAAGTGCAAATAAGCCATGAAAGAAGTCAAGAAAAAGAAAAGCCAGGAGGAGTCTAACTAACCAGCCATTTCCTGAAAAAAGATGTTTTGATTCTTGCATTTGTATCTTGTTCCACATCTCCAATCCATGCAAATATACAGCGGACGTCACTTTCATGTCTTGCTTCCAAGTACCTACATACAGACAATAAAAAAAGAAAAAAATTTTTTTTTTGACGTTCAGAAAGTCTGAACATTTTGAACTAGTGATGATAAGTGCATTTATATCTAAAAAAATGAAGTAAGATTCATAAAAAAGTTTCTCACGGCTTATCACGGATGGCTTCATGCTCCATAATCTTATCTGCAGCCTTCTTTGCTTCCATTTCACCTGTAATTTCTTTAATATCATCACCTAAATATAACCTTTCATTCTTGATTTGACCCATCATTTTCAGAATTTGCCAAGCTGAAACTGGCTGACTTTTTAGTTTCTTAGCCTCGTAGACAAGCTGGTGTGTATCTGAGTCGCTTATAAAACGTCCAGATGTTGAAAAAGAATCAAGAATTTGGGGTATCAAACGAACCCAATAAGATTCTCTTGAGGAATTCTATAAAAGAATTTACTGACATAAAAAGAAGCAGCAATTAAATTAACAAGAATATCTTTCAGTAGCCACATAGCAGCCACAACTAGACATGAAATAAGTAATCTAGTAATAGTTTTTTTACTCTGGCAAGATCGGCCAAATCCTTCTCGATTGAAGAACAAAACCCCAAAAAAAAGAACATAACTTGACCAAATAAAAACTACAAGACTATTCTTTATTTCTATGATGTAAAAAAGCAGGTCCTCTCTACGCCATACATTGAAGATTCTTAACATATTGATTAGTAGCTTCGATGCAATCTCTCTCAGGCTCAAAATAGCCAACATTAAACCGCACCATATCCATGGCTCTAGACCAAATATTAAAAAATTTTGCAATTTATCAATTGTGACGCTGAGAACTAGGAGTGACGCAAGGAAAAAAATTGACGCGGTCTCAATAGCATTTGGTATAGAATGAAGATGAATCAATTGGCGAACCATGCTGCCATAATAATCACTTTCCTCCGACATGCTTCTTCTTCCTTAAGAGGATCAGAAAAAAAGATTGGATCAATTCGAGGAGTAAATGAAGGATAAAAGCTTGGACTTGGCGTCTAAAATAGCAGAGCAGTTATATTATGAGGGTGATACATAGTGCCAAGGGAGTAGGCCGGGTAAAAACTGACCCGACCTGATAACCCAATACGAACTCAACCTGAAAATAGTGGGTTGAGATTTTTGACCTGTTTATTTAAAAGGATCAACTTGAACCCGAACTGAAAATAAATGGGTTAGGGTAAAGGTTGAAAATTTCAATTCGAAAATGACATGTCTAACCTGATTACAAAACGATGTCGTTTTGTTATTGCCTAAAACGTCGTTTTGTTTTAAGGTTATACATACTATACTAAACTCAACAACAGAGACAATATGCATTATTTCTGTTCTTCGTTTCCTTTCTTGTCTCTCGCCGCACCACTCACCACCAGCAGTAGTCCTCGCCCGCTAGTAGTCCCCCACCACCACCCGCCGCTGGTTACCGACGATTCCATCTCTGTCTTCCACCACATCTATTGGATTAAACGGTTAATATCCCATTTGATTTTGTTTCTGAGTTTCTGTAATGGCTTGCTTTTTTTTTAATTTTTATTTCAATATTTTGTTTTTGATTTCTGTAAATTGTAATGCTTAATTTTTGAAAATATTGCTCTTTTTCGTGATTCTCAGTTTTCACCATCAACATCTAATGCTTTGTGTTCTATTTTTTATTTCTGTAAAATATTGCGTTTTGTTTACTTGTTTAGTGTTTTGATTTAAATACACATCAAATTGATAAATATTCCAACTGATAAATATTCCAAGGGTTTTGAGTAAATGGGGTGAGAAATTTGTTAAGCTCAAAGAAATTTGTAAACTTTTTGGCATGAAAGCAACAAATTGGATATATATATATATATATATGCACACACTCCCATCCTGTAGTCTTGAAATTGAATCAATCTTGAAATTCAGTCAAGAAATGGACTGGATGTCTGCAAACTGGGAGTTGAGCTTACAAAAGAGTTGGAATTTGAGCTTGGTATGTTGATATTTCAAGCTAAAAATTTCGTGAATTGGCCTTATTTTCCAATAGGAACCGAATTAAAAGAGAGGAATTAGAAAAATGAAAATTATGATTAAAAAGAAAGCAGATAGAACGAAAAGGAGACGGAGTTTGCTAGGGACTGCCAGTAACTAAAATTAAAAATATCGATTCAATCCAGTATACATTCATCCAAACATAATTAGAAACATAATAACAGACAATCTTAGTAGGCACTGGGACTTTGGAGTTTGGCCGGGGCCAATTTTTTATAAGCATTATTTTTAGCTTTGTCCATTTATGCATTTCTTATCCTTTATTCGAAAACATTAATTAATCATTTCTTATCCTTTATTATAAAACATTAATTAATCTCTCAAAGGACTAAATAATTATTTCTTTTGCTTAAACCACCAAAGAACCAGAAAGAATAAGATTAAGTTATAATCATAGAGTTTGAATTAAGCATTTAAAAGCACATTTCTCTATTATATCTTGTAATTTTTATTGACAATAAGAAAGATTATATCTAATTAATTAAATAAATTTGTGGATTTTAAGGGCACACTGACTGGACAGGAAGGTATATACAGTATGCAAATTCTTTCTTTAAGCTTAACTTACTGCTTATGAGGGTGATACATAGTGCCAAGGGAGTAGACCGGGCAAAAACTGACCCGATTTGATAACCCAACACGAACTCGATCTAAAAATTGTGGGTTGAGATTTTTGACCTGTTTATTTAAAAGGGTCAACTTGAACCCGAACTGAAAATAAATGGATTAGGTTAAGGTTAAAAATTTAAACTCGAAAATGACATATCTAACCCGATTACAAAACGATGTCATTTTGTTATTGCCTAAAACAACGTCGTTTTGTTTTAAGGTTATACATACTATACTAAACTCAACAACAGAGATAGTATGCATTATATCTATTCTTCGTTTCCTTTCTTCTCTCTCGCCGCACCACTCACTACCAGCAGTAGTCCTCGCCGCTAGTAGTCCCCCAACACCACCCGCCACTGGTTACCGATGGTTCCATCTCTGTCTTCCACCACAGCTACTAGATTAAACGGTTACTGTTCCATTTGATTTTGTTTCTGAGTTTCTGTAATGGCTTGCTTCTTTTTTTAATTTTTATTACAATATTTTGTTTTTTATTTCTGTAAATTGTAATGCTTAATTTTTTAAATTGTTGCTCTTTTTCGTGATTTTCTTTGTGTTCTATTTTTTATTTCTATAAAATATAGTGTTCTGTTTACTTGTTTAGTGTTTTGATTTAAATACACATCAAACTGATAAATATTCCGTGGGTTTTGAGTAAATGGGGTGAGAAATTTGATAAGCTCAAAGAAATTTGTAAACTTTTTGGCATGAAAGCAACAAATTGAAATATATATATATATATATATATATATATATATATATATATGCACACACTCCCACCCTGTATTCTTGAAATTGAATCAATCTTGAAATTCAGTCAAGAAATGTTGAATATCCAGCCAATTTCACCTAAATGTCAACAAAGTCCACCCATTTGTTAAAGTAAAAAAGGTTGGTTACCTACTCCAACCAACTCCACCTAAACCACCATTGTTGACAAATTGTGGAGGTTGTTTACACTCATTTATAGCCCTATAAATAGAGGGCATTTCTCCAGCATTATTGACAGACAAACATGGCGAGATAACACAACAAAGAGAGTTGTGAGAGAGAGAGAGTTGAGAGAGTTTTAGAAATGGGTTCCTAAAACTAGGGTGTAGAAAATAGTGAAGAAAATATTTTTGGGTGTTTTTGGGAAACACTTGGAGTGCCACTATTTTTGTATCAATATCTGTTGCATCCCTACTATTTTTAATAGTGGAAGAATTATTCAGAGTTTGTCCCGTGGACGTAGCCCTAAACAGTTAAAGGGTGAACCACGTAAATCTTGGTATCGTTATTTTTATTCCGCTATGTTGTTTATTCTCGTAACCTTATTGAAGGGACCTAACAAGTGGTATCAGAGTCAGGTTAAGCTCTTTAAAGGTTTTCGGAATTTTTTCTCGAAAAATAATTCATATTGTCCGAAATTCGTGTTTTCAAGTTTTGCTCGAATTTGATCACACCACTGGGTTGGGCTCGACAAGACGAGGAAGGAGATACGTGGAAATGAGTTCCACATAAATGTTTATTCCCTCCGGTATGGTGATTTCGAGGAAGGAGATACGTGGAGATGAGTTCCACATGAATGGTGATTCCTTTTGGTATGGTGATTCAGAGGAAGGAGATACGTGGAGATGAGTTCCACAAAAGTGGTTATTCTCTCTGGTATAGTGATTTAGAGGAAGGTGATTTCCTTTCA
The DNA here is from genome assembly GCA_949640765.1 of Croton laevigatus. NCBI lineage: Eukaryota > Viridiplantae > Streptophyta > Magnoliopsida > Malpighiales > Euphorbiaceae > Croton > Croton laevigatus. The sequence goes on along the minus strand of CATIWJ010463746.1, from coordinate 16,323 downwards.
CTATGACGATAGGTGAAAGAGAGAAAAATGAATACTTGTCAAGTATCCCTGTAGTGCCTTTTATTGAAAGTCTTTCTGATATTGTGATAGTCAGTCGGCGTGTCCCGTTGGTTGAAAATGGCGGTGTAAGATGATTTAACAGAGTTGATCTTTTCATGGTGATTGAAAAGAAGGAGATATACGGAGCTGAGATAGTTTCCATGATGTTTTCCTTTGTTCAAGATTTACGAATAAGGATGAGATACATTTCTTTAAAGTGTTCAGAGAAAGAGAAGGTATTGAGTGAGGGAGAGCTTAGACCCCTCCACCAAAGGATGATGGTGTCAAGTAGGGGAGCTACAAAAAGCTCGATACGTGTAGAAAAGTAATTGGCATGGCCGATGTCCTACTTGATGGAGCAAGGGGAGCCAGAGAGCTTTCAAGAGGAGTTGTTCCTTTTCTGAGAGAGAAAAGAAGAAGATGGAAGCGGTACCCTGGAGCAAGGGGAGCCAGAGAGCTTTCAAGAGGAGTTGTTCCTTTTCTGAGAGAAAAAAGAAGAAGATGGAAGTGGTACCCTACTCTTCGACAATATGAAGTTTGATGTAATGACGTGAACAAGCATCGTTGGAGTGAGAAAATTACGGAACAAGGCTGGAGGGGGAGATTATTGAATATCCAGCCAATTTCACCTAAATATCAACAAAGTCCACCCATTTGTTAAAGTCAAAAGGTTGGTTATCTACTTCAACCAACTCCACCTAAACCAGTGGAGGTTGTTCACACTCATTTATGACCCTATAAATAGAGGGCATTTCTCTAGCATTATTGACAGACAAACATAGAGAGATAACACAACAAAGAGAGTTGTGAGAGAGAGAGAGAGAGAGAGATTTATAGAGTTTCAGGAATGGGTTCCTAAAACTAGGGTGTAGAAAATAATGAAAAAAATATTGTTGAGTATTTTTTGGAAACACTTTGAGTGCCACTATTTTTGTATCAATCTCTGTTATATCCCTACTATTTTTAATAGTGGAAGAATTATTCGGAGTTTGTCCCGTGGACGTAGCCCTAAACAGTTAAAGGGTGAACCACGTAAATCTTGGTGTCGTTATTTTTATTTCGCTGTGTTGTTTATTCTCGTAATCTTATTGAAGGGACCTAACAAGAAATGGACGGGATGTCTGCAAAATGGGAGTTAAGCTTACAATAGAGTTGGAATTTGAGTTTGGTGTGATTGATATTTCAAGCTAAAAATTTCATGAATTGGCCTTATTTTCCAATAGGAACTGAACCAAAATTAAAAAAAAAGGAATTAGAAGAATGAAAATTATGATTAAAGAGAAAGAAGATAGAACGAAAAGGAGAAGGAGTTTGCTAGGGACTGCCAGTAAGTAAAATTAAAAATATCGATGCAATCCAGTATACATTCATCTAAACATAATTAGAAACATAATAACAGACAATCTTAGTAGGCACTAGGACTTTGGAGTTTGGCCGGCACCAATTTTTTATAAACATTATTTTTATCTTTGTCTATTTATGCATTTCTTATCCTTTAGTCTAAAACATTAATTAATCATTTCTTATCCTTTATTCTAAAACATTAATTAATCTCTCAAAGGACTAAATAATTATTTCTTTTGCTTAAACCACCAAAGAACCAGAAAGAATAAGAATAAGTTATAATCATAGAGTTTGAATTAAGCATGTAAAAGCACATTTCTCTATTATATCTTGCAATTTTTATTGACAATAAGAAAGATTATCTCTAATTAATTAAATAAATTTGTGGATTTTAAGGGCACAATGACTGGACAGGAAGGTATATACATTATGCAAATTCTTTCTTTGAGCTTAACTTACTGTTTATGAGTAATTGAAAGACTTTTAATTTGATTTTGGTTGGTTCATTTAAAGTTTTATTCGATGGAGATTCCCACTTGTCTTTTATGTTTCTTGATAAGGAAGGAGTAGGGCCATATTTTTTATCATCAAATTCAAAAGAAAAAACCATCCATTTGATTGAAAAACTTTATCATCTTATTTACGAAAGAAAAAAATCATTTCATTTCATTAATGTTAATAATAATTTTTATCAATTATTATGTAGTAAATACGGATCTTCAACTTTAGGCAATATGGGGAATTATCATGAAGCTAAAAGTGGAAGAGGAAGCGGATGATACGCCACGTCCTTCACCAACTATGCCAGTTGAGAGTCCTCAATAATCTACCTCCACTATGTATCACATTGCTAGTTTCTAAACTAACTTTAATTTCCTACTTATATTTATTTTGTAGGACTTAAATGAAATAGATAAATAAGTTTAGGGGGCTTATCTGAAGTTTTTAGGACCTCTGTGTAAATGAAATATAACTTCAGGGACCAAATTGTAAGAATGTCACAAATTAGGGCCAGACGTGTACTTTTCACAAAACACATAATGCTTGTGCGTTTTAATTAAAACGCCACTGTTTTCTCATTCCTAGTAGAGTGCCTCTGCAACGTTAAAATGACAAGTCATTTTGTTCCAGAATCAAACGGCATGCTGTCTGGTTGAGCCGAACGACTCGTTATTTGGCTCATCTCCTTCGCCTAGTTTCCTGCAAAACGGGTCACGTGATCCGTACCCATTTCCAATTAGTACCCGCCGATTCCGATGATGGTAATTCACATATCACATACCGTTCTCTTCCTTTTGAAGCCTACTTTCGGTTGGTAGCTATATTTCGGCCGTTTAGTCAGCAAAGAATAATAAATTCAGATGGATCTTCTAGCTACCCAGGGTTTAAACTTCGAAAGAGAATTTAAAAAAAAAGGAGTTTAAACTTCGACCTGATGGGAACTTATAACTCCGGCTACCATTTACGTCGCTGCTGGTCTCTAATTTGATTAGCAGAATAAGGGAAACTCATCGGCGGTCTTGGTTGCCAGAACCACAGTCCGGACAATGAAGGTAGAGCTGGGTTTAATTTCGGGTATTCTCTAAAATATACTCATTTTTTAATTATTTTAATCAAATAATAATTTGAATTCGGTGCTTTCTTTCTATCTCCTCTCTATCTTCCTTTTCCTTCGTTCTCTCCATGTTGTATACCTTATATTCCCCTCTTCTTCCTACCTTTCTCCCCCTTTTATACTCCTAGTAAACCACCAAAATGTTACCAAGTGGGTGTTTATAAATTTCCCACACCATCCTCCTTCTTCTATCTTCCTTTTTCTTAAAGTATCCACCTTTGGTTTTTCTTCTATGAACCTTACATTTGCATTTCATTCCCCTTGCATTTGCATTTCATTTGCATTTGCATTTTATTTCAACCTCATTTCATTTTAATTTAATTTCATCTTCCATTCTATAATAATAATAATAACAATAACAATAATAATAATAATAATAATCCTTACCTCTAATAATTTATCGGATTTTATTTTACTATCGAATTCTCGATTACCTATGATTATAATCTGAACGTATATTTTATTTCTAACCTCTAATAATTTCTTCCCTCAAATTATCTCCTTTACTAATTTCTTTTATCGGTGTTAATAAAATACTTGTTCGTATACTTGATCTAAATCCGATTCTGTCGTAAACTTTGTTTACCTTAATATATTGATACCTTAATATTTCATTCTCACTTATTTAATTATTTACATACATTTTCTGCTTATTTTCGATAGATATTTATTTGTTTAATTTTTATAGCATTTATTGAATATTATTTATCAACTAATTTTGTTTGTAGAATCTTTATTTTCTCTCCTCGTATTTCTTGACCCTATTTAGATCTGATCAAACAAATGCTAACTCAGTTCGTTTCTGTTTATATATCATTTATAATTTGTCTCCAATACGTGTATTATAAACTCCAACTTCTTGACAATTTATTCAAATTATTAACTAAAACACTTCCTTTTATTGTACGTCCATACTTAGCTTTTATTAAATAAATACCAACTTATTTATTTTCTGCATGAAATCCCTTTACAATCTAATTATAATTGTATTTCTTTTTTATTTTCCTTTTAGATTATGTTTACTTTTCTTTTTACGATGTGTTTATCGTATTAATAATTTATTTACTTCTTATTTACAATATGTTTACTTCGGTTATGATTTGTTTACATTTCTTTTATAATACATTTGCTTCATTAAATTTTCAAATACTAACCCCTTATATCTCATACTTAAGTTGCTTTGTATTTTCTGACTTCACACGAATTTCAGGACATGACAACAAATAATTTAAACAATCCTATGTAGAAATAAGAATAAAAATTTAAACGCTAATGGAAAGCCAATAGTCGGATATTTACCTAGAAACACAAGACAAACACTTTAAATTGTTGGAGGCAAAGATCATTCTCTCCATTTCATTCAGATTATTACAAACGCTTTTATCATCCTTTTAGTGCTTTACAATTGATCAGTACACTTGGCCAAGCCAAAACAAAATCAAGCACAACATAATCTAACCCCAAAAAACTCAAATAACATGGTTTAACAGAACACAAAATACATGCTTTTAAGAGCTTTATCATCTGTACATTATGATCATCATAGATGGTGATATAACAATTAAGAAATGAAGGCTACACATCATAGAAGTCTTTGATTGCTCAAAACCCATACAGCAATAATTGAAGAGATTCCCACAATTTCTTAGCCTAAAACAACAAAATTTAAATCAAATTGGAGAGCAAAGAGTGAGTATTTGATCAATTGTTGTTCTGTTTCTCTCAACAGTGAAAAATCCACGCTAGCAGATTTCCTCATTTTCTTTGGCAGTTTTTTGGGTACTTCAACAAAGGAAGGCTTCGTATCCGATTTAGACCTATTTTCATTCACCAAAAACAATGAACAATTTGGAATTCAAAATATTAACCAGAAATCGATCAAATAAGGAACCAGAAATTGATCAATGATCGAAAAGAAGATTGACAGAATAAAATAAAACTAAAGAATAAAGAGAGAGAAAATAGGTCTTTTCAAAAAATTAAAGACTCTTTTCAAAAAAAAAAAAAAAATTGAATCCGCATGTCTAATAAAATCTCTAGAAGTTGAGGGTACATCCTTCATTATTTTTTCTGCCACATTAGACTTACAGCTTAAATAGAAGTTAGCATTGGAAAATTTTCTTCAATCATTTTTCTACGTAAAAACCACACCACCACATCGCATTTAACTGCAAACAATGGTCTGCAATTTTCCAGAAGATTGATTTGATTTTTCATAAGGAAGATTGAGTTTACCTTTTTCTTCAAGAGCAAGATCTTGAGCTTGAGATCTTGTTCGATGACGATGAGGTTCAGGATTTTGAATTGATTGCTACAGTTGATAATTTGAAATTTATGTTGAAGAGTTTAAAAGCAAACAACATAATGAACGCATTTAGATTTGGAATTAACATTAGGAATAAACAGAGTATTCTAAGGAAGGGAAGAAAGAGTATTTGAAAGTGCAACAAACAATAAAACTACCATTTCAGGCAACAGACAAAATAAGAGGTTCTTTAGAATTGTCTCACCTCCATGAATCCAAATATGATTTTATCTTCGACATATTATGCATCCTTTGGCCGGAAAATAGAAAAATCTGCTCGGCCTCTTCCAAGCATAGCTCCTCGAAAATGGTTATAATAGGTGACAATACCTATACCAAAAGAAAGTATTCATAAAATGGAGTTGATCAGCGCCTTTGGATTTCGCAACCGACTGCTAGAACCCCTCGAAATTGCCTAGAAATTTCTTAAGTTGTGCGGGTTGTGATTTTCAAAAGCGGTGAGTAGGAGGTGGTGAAGTGGAGGACACAATAGTGGCTGGAGTTTTTTTATTTTATATTTTTTAATTCAAAATGAAGAACATTATTTTATCATAAGGGTATTTTGGGGATAAAAATAAAAATATTAAGTGGAACCTTGGTTAAAAGAGAAAACTAAGGAAATATCCAGAAAATTTTGAAAAGGAGGATCTACAAATGTAAGAGATCTCAAAATAAAATTTAAAACGAATGAATATGAAAGTAGATTAAACTAACCCAAATTTTAGTATACAAACAAACGATTCATACATTACTCAAACTACTCAAACAATAATGTAATTATTGTATTTGTAATCCTTAAAAAGTACAACGATCAAACACACTTGATAAGGTCTGCCAATTAAAGTGTAGCCAACAGGTTATCTTACTTACCATAGAGGTTGTAAGATGCGGAGGTGTTGAATTTGATTCTAGCAGATCACATTGTCACCACTTATTTAGTTCAAAAGAGAGAATTACCTATTGTGTAACTCACAGTATTATCTGATCCGTTAGTGACCTTCTTTATATTTTTAAAAAAAAAAAAACTAGAGGTCTTATCATATATCATAACATATTATTATTATTAAGTTTATCAAAAAGCACCTTCAACCGCATTTCTAGGTTATTATTTCTCCTTTTTTTTGATTCATTATCGAGCACTTGAATCATGTCTTGAAGATGGACAACAATATTCATATTACGTGCATCAATATTTGTAATCTCACATTTGTACTCAGGACCCCAACTGTCGGTGTTTGATTCCAGCCACCTATAGGTTCCATATCAAAACGAAACAAACAAGGAAATCAAGACAGAAGAAATTAAAATATATGACAAGTACAGAAATTTACGTGCGACATGCAGTTTTGGGGAAAACATACGTACATTTCTATTTCATATCTCAAACCTTCAGTACTATAACTAGAAGCGTTAACAGCAAATTCCAGAGTATCATGGGAATCCAGGCTTCCATGGAAGTTGGTGATCGGTTTCTCTATTAAAACTGAATTTGGATAATACATTTTACTACCATCAAATTTAATGAAGATTGTAGTCAATAAATTAATCTCGTGGACCATCATCTGCAATCAATGGATCAGTTGTCAGTCAATAAATAAAAAGTACACCAATTTTTAAGGTGATGGTATTAGTATTTTTCACTAATAAAATGAGATAAAATATTTATTTTTTAGATTAAATCACATGTGTTCTTAATCCACTGGCTAGGTCTAATACTGTTCGCATGGATTAGCCGGGAAAAGTGTTACCCCCAAGTATTTTGGGGTTTTAACATAGATGCCTCGTTAAATTTTAAAACATTATAAAAAAAAATCATATTTTTTGAAAATAATTCACAAAATAGCCGTTTTATAGTATAAATAAATTATAAACAATTATAAATATATTATACAAACACTATAAATAATTTATAAACAAAACAAATATGACAATTTTAAGAATAAAAAATGTAACTGCGCTAAAGTTAAATTCATACTTAAAAATTGAGATTTTTTTGATACTATTCTAAGTATTTTTCTCATTCACAAGTATGGGAATTTTGACCTCTTGGTTAAGGGTAAGAGCCGACACTTGTTAAAATGCATATGTGATTTCACGGCTCATAATTATAAAAACAAATCCAAAGTGAAGACAGATGGTATAAGATTGAAACGTATATAATTAAATATAGAAGTAATCAAGAATTTGCTACTTACTTCTTGTCCTTCAATCTCGCATTTATTACCAACATCAAATGGATGCGTCCCAAGCACAAATCGGATAGATTCAAAAACCGATTTTGCTGAGTCACCAAACATGAAACTCAGTAGTGCAATTTGAGAGAGTATTACGATAAGAACTTCAGTTTTTAAAAGTCCCATAGCCAGAAACCAGACGATGCTGATTAAAACAAGTGTAACTATAGAAGCAAGTCTATTTAGATCCTCAATAAGAGCCAGGCTGCCATTGAAGGATTTTACTAGATTTTCATGGTCTTTACAAGCCATCACCTGTAATTTATGAAAAGGGTAATGATGTTAGTACTAATCGATTAACTGGATAACTTATTTGTACCGTTATAAATATTAGGTGTATGATATTTATATTCTGTTGTGAGTTTCTAAGAAAAATATGTTTAATCTATGATATATTTCTCAAATTCCTTATCATGTGATCCACATGATATAATTTAACAACTTGTTAAAAATAAAATTCTTTCAGTGTAAACCACTAGTTCTAAAATGACGAGAACCTTAATTAATCGTAGCTGCTAAGAATCATAATAGTAACCATTTAAATCTGTTGGTTTTAGTTTCACATTTAAATTAAATCAAGTATAAGGTACAAAATATAATTTTTTTTGAAACCGTGAACTACTCGAAACCATTGATTTGGATAACTGGAATCAAAACCATAACAGAACCGTCTCATCACGATTGGATTCCGTTTCTAATTTTTTTGTCAAAAATTAAACACTATTGGCTGAAACTATAAAAGAAGGGCTTATTTACACCAACAGTACCTTAGATACTCTAAATTTAATTTGTAACAGAAAGGTACATCAACTTTAATTTTTGGAATAATTAGGTGCCCCTAGTAAATTTTCAAGTCACCAATTGGTCATAAGGACCAAAATATATATGTTCGATCATCTTCTTTCTTTATTTCATTAATGGCAAAAAAAACCAAAATGAAATTCACCTCCAAAATATTTAATTTCCATTTATGGCAAGGACCCAAGTTAAAAAATTTACTAAATTAAAGAACTCGTCCAACAAAGTTGTCATAAATTTAATTGCATGTTATGTTTCAAAAAAAAAAAATTAATAACATAAAAATAAACTTATAATTTTTATCATAACCACTTTTCCTAAAAAAATAAACTCCTAGAAGGCCTTGGACAGTCATACTATCTTTTGAGTAGCAGAAGTAATTGAAAGTCTAAAAATGTAATTAGTCTTGATAGGTGCCTAAAGCAGGCCTTATATAGGAAGTTCAAGGTAGTGAGCCTCCAATAGGATTTAACTGGCCTCTTGAATCTTAGAGTCCAAGAGTCCCCTAGATTCTGGGGGTCCAACAGCCTGGCTTGATAAAGAGGTCGAGGTTGGTAAGGTGATATTTCTGATAAGGAGGTCGAGGTCGGTAAGGCGACCTCTTCCCTTATCCAAACAGAAGCAACCTCTCCCTGGCCTAGACAAAAGCGACCTTACCCCAAGTTCAGGTGAGGGTGACCTCTCCTCAGACTGAGTGTGGAGTGATCACACCCTTTGAGGGGTCCTAAATATAAAGAAGAGTTATAATAATTATATTAATTATTAAAGTTACTAATTAAAAATAAAAAGAGACCCTACTTAATTATTATTATTATTAATTAAAAATAATAGATTATTAATTTATAATTATTAATTAAAAAATAAAAAAGAAAACAAGAAGCAGTTGCTCTCATATTTGGATACTGAAGGCAAGTTTGAGTAAATTTTCATCCACTTCGGTTTTGACAATTACTTTGAGCATATATTTGTAACCCTCTCATTAATAAACCTTGGCCAGTTTCGTTGCTGACCAACTATCAAGTTAAAATTTAGCCAATCGATTTTTAACATTTTCGGACCAAACTGTGCATCATTCATAAATAAATAAATAATGTCATATTCCGAGTCCTAGCGACGAGCTTTTCAATTTAGCATATTTTATTTGCTTCATTCCTTGCGAGAAACATAAATTAAATTTTTTAATAATAAATTTTATTTTGGTCATTTTACCATTAATGATCAAAGGAAGAAGATGATTAAAAATTATAATTTAGTTCTTATAACCTATTGATGTTGGTAACTTGAAAACCTGTTAAAATTATTTAATTATTGTAAAATTAAAATTAAGATACCTTTATTTGTTACAAATTGATATTAGAGTACCTAAACATTACATTAGCTAAAGCTAGGAACTGGTAGCGTAAATAAGCCATGAAATAAGTCAAGAAAAAGAAAAGCCAGGAAAAGAGGAGTCTAACTAACCAGCCATTTCCTGAAAACAGATTTTTTGATTCTTGCATTTGAATTCTGAATACCTGTATCTTCTTCCACATTTCCAATCAATTCAAATATACAGTTCACTTCCCCTACTTCCAAGAAGCGGAAGAGATCACTATTTTCCAAACACCTACATACAGACCATCATAAAAATAAATAAATTTTGACGTCCAGAAAGTCAACGTTATGAACTAGTGATTAGTGAGTGCATTTAGATCTGAAAAAAATGAAGTAAGATTCATAAAAATGTTTCTCACGGGTCATAGTCACGGATGACTGCACTCTCCAGAATCATATTTGCAGCCTTCTTTGCTTCCATTTCACCTGTAATTTCTGTAATATCATCACCTAAAGATAACCTTAACCTTTCATTCTTGATTGGATCCATCAGTTTCAGAATTTGCCAAGCTGAAACTGGCTCACTTTTTAGTTTCTTAGCCTCATCGACAAGCTCGTTTGTATTTGGGGCCTCTTCAAACCTTCCAGATGTTGAAAAAGAATCAAGAATTCGGGGTATCAAACGAACCCTAATAAGATTCTCTTGAGGAATTCTGTCAAAGAATTTACTGACATAGAAAGAAGCAGCAATTAAATTAACAAGAATATCTTTCAGTACCCACATAGCAGCCCCAACTAGACATGAAATAAGTAATCTAGTAACAGTATTTTTACTCTGCCAAGATCGGCCAACTCCTTCTCGATCGAACAACAAAACCCAAAAAGAAAGAACAAAACATGACCAAGTAAAAACAGCAAGACTCTTCTTTATTCCTTTGATGTAAAAAAGCAGGTCCTCTCTACGCAATAATAAGATGGAGGATATTAACGCTTTGATTACCATATTTGATGCAATTCTCCCGCTGAAAACAGACAAAAACAAAACACACCATTTCCATAGCTGCAGATCACATATTAAAAAATTTTTCAATATATCAATTGTCAAGCTGAGAATTAGGAGTAACAAAACGAAACCAATTAACGTGGACTCAGTACGATTTGGTTCATATTGAAGATCAATCAATGGCTGAGGACGAATCAATGGCCAAATAGAACGAATCAATTCCCAAATAAATGCGGTATGTATTTCCCCAGACATGCTTCTTCTTTCTTAAGAGGATCAGAAAAAAAGACTGGATCAATTCGAGGAGTAAATGAAGGATAAAAGCTTGGACTTGGCGTCTAAAATAGCAGAGCAGTTATATTATGAGGGTGATACATAGTGCCAAGGGAGTCAACGAGCCAAAGTCTTTTTTTTTTTCTTTTCAAAATCATTTTTATATTGTGCTTCAAGCTCAGGAGTGGCCCGTGATAGCGGTTTACGAAATTAAAATCATTTTTTGCATTGTGCTTCCAGCTCAAGAGCCGCCTGTAAATAGCGATGTACGAAATTAAATTATGTGTTATAAATTATATACGACTGTAAATTTTATTATTTGTGCAAATGTATTTCAATAATTTTCATCAAATCTCTTAAAAAAAAATTCCCGTTAAATTAGAGTTAATAAACGCCATAATTCCGTAGCCAGTAGCTTCACTAAAATAAAAAATAAAAGAAATTATTAATGCAGGTTAAATATTGACCCAAATTATTTTATTAAAAATATTAGTCCATTTCATTAAAAGACAACCATTGTTAGTATTTTCTTTTCTCCTTCAATTAATTAATGGAAAAAAGAGAAAAAATTTAAAAATTATATTTATAATATGGTCTTGTCTTCTCTGGAGAAAGATCCCAAAACCCCTCTCTAGACGACCGATCAATAAAGAAAGTGAAAATCAAACAGCCAAGTGAAGCCGTGGGTGGTCCTGTAATTTTTCTCTCTTTTAGGGACTATCTTCTATGGGAACCGGCTATGGATTTAAATTATTTTAATATTGATGGAATGACAAATGATGTAAGAATGGTTTCCGAATTTTTTTACCATTTTTAAAATTCGGTATTTAATAATTAATATTCGGTAAATCAATTTTTGGCAAATATTGACGGTTTAGAAATCAGTTTTTGGCAAATATTGATGGTTTAGCATAGCAGTTATATTATGAGGGTAATACAGAGTGCCAAGGGAGTCAACGAGCCAAAGTTTATTTTTTCTTTTCAAAATCATTTTTTATTGCGCTTTCGACATCAGCAGTGGCCCGTGATAGCGGTTTACAAAATTAAAATCATTTTTTGTATTGTGCTTCCAGCTCAAGAGCAGTGGCCCGTAAATAGTGATTTGCGAAATTAAATTATATGTTATAAATTACTAGTATATACGAATTGCAAATTTTATTATTTGAGCTGATGCATTTCAATAATTTCCGTCAAGTCTCTTTAAAAAAAAATTCCGTTAAATTATAGTTAATCAATGCCATAATTCCGCAGTCAGTAGCTTTTCTAAAATAAAATTTAAAAAAAAATAAATTTTAGATAATATACCATATGAGTAAAAAAAAAATCAAAATTCTAGCTGTTTCGAAATACTCGAACGAGAATTGTAGAAATGCCCAAATAAAAAATAAAAGAATTTTTTCAATATAAAAAATAAAAGAAGTTATTTATGTAGGTTAGATATTGACCCAAATTATTTTATTAAAATTTTAGTCCATGTCATTAAACCTCAACAATCGTTGGTATTTTCTTATCTCCTTCAATTAATTAATGGAAGAAATGAAAATTTTAAAAATTATATTTATAATATGGCCTCAAAACCCGTTCTAGATGACCGATCAACAAAGAAAGTGAAAATCAGACAGCAAAGTGAAGCCGTGAATGGTCATGTAATCGCTCTCTCGTTCAGAGACTGTCATGGGAACCAGCTATGGATTCAAATTATTTTGGTATTAATGAGATGACAAATGATGTAGGAACGGTTTCCAAATTTTTTTACCGTTTTTGAATTTTAGTATTCGGTAATTAGGTATTCGGTAAATCGACATTCAGTAAATCAATATTAAGTAATCGGTTTTTAGCATAAATTGGTAGTTTAGAAATAATCTGAATTTCTATTAAAAGTTGATGGTTTTTGGATTCCTTTTTTCTTTAAATTTTTATTTAAGAAAAAATGTTGTCTATTTTATACGTTTTAATATTTATTTGGTATATTTAGTAGATTCAGTAATTCAAACAATAAATTACAATTCAATAAAAATAAATTCGATAAATTTTTAAAAATTTCTTCGGTAAAATAAATTTGGTATTGGATAATTTTTACCAAATACTTACTCTATTATTTAACATATGGAGGTTTAAAAAAAAAAGAGAAAAGAAAAGGTATACAATTGATACATATTATTGATTTTATGTTTTACTCAAGCTGTTTAATAATTTCGTTGATCAATTCGTCCAAATGTTAAGAGAGTAAAATGCTGAAAAGTTTAGAATTTTTAATGGCCAAATACATCTTTTGTTCCGTAAAGAAGCTGCAATTAAATTAACAAGAATATCTTTCGGCAGCCCCATAGCAACCCCAACTAGACATGAAATAAGTCTTTTTATTTTTTTGTCAAAATCACTTTTGTGTTGTGCTTCCAGCTCAACATCAGTGAGTGGTCTGTGAATAGTGGTTTACGAAATTAAAATCATTTTTTGTATTAACATGAATAGCTGTTTCCCAAATTAACCCAGGTGTTATAAATTATATATGGCAGTAAATTTTAGTATTCGTGCAGATGAGTTTTAATAATTTCCATCATATCTCTTTCAGGGAAAAAAAAAATTTCCGTTGCCAGTAGCTTCCCTAAAATAAGAAATAAAAGAATTTTTTTTTGGAAATGCAGGAGGCCTTGGTCAAATATTTTGAAATTTCCATAATTTTTTTTTATTTATTTTTAAATTTGCATAGTGAATCAATTTGTACTAAGTATCGAGATCAATTTCAGTGGATCACAGTTCGTAAAATTTGACTATGTATTGGAAATTAAATACTACCTCTATCTTTTTTATTTGTTTACATTTCTCTTTTTGGGTGTATTTTTCAATTCTTTATACAGTAAAACCTCGATAAATTAATACTAATGGGACCAAGAAAAAATATTATTTAAGAGAGAATATTTATTTATCGATAAATTAATATTTTATTAATTTATAGAAATACAATGGATGTTGAACAACTTTTGAATTATCCTAGTGAAAATGACAATGTGATAGAATCACCTACGGATGATGAAATCATCCAGGGAGTGATGGGTATAGAAGCTGATGACAATCAAGAAGATCTGGATGAAAGTTGTGTTATACCAAATGTTTCTTCAAACGAGGCTTTTTAGCAATCGAGACCTTGAAAAATTACTTGCTCTAACATGAGAAGAATATACCAAACTAAGTGTATGCTTTGCAAAAAATTAAGGATGAAATTGCATTTAGTTCACAAGCAAAAAAGAAACAAGTGATTTTAAATGCATATTTTAGCAAAGTGTAATATGCAAAAAATATATATATCTAAAAATAATTTTTATATTATGAATGTGATGTTATATTTTTTTACATATTTTATGGATTATTAATTCATATTTTTGTTGGGCCTTAAGGAATTTTAAAAAAACTATTATCTTATTCATTTAGCGAAATTATTATTTTAGCCCTTTAACCCAAGTCGGGATCGAAAAAAATTATTATTTAAGCGAGTATATTAATTTATCGGGTATTAATTTATCGAGGTTTTACTGTATTTTCTTTTATAGTAAGTTTTCTAAATAGTTTATAAATGGTTAATAATTTTTTTATTATTATTTCTGTATTGTTATTGATGAAAAGCTGATTTTCTTGGTATTGATGAAAAGACAATGTAAAAAAATGAAAAAGATAGAGGTAGTATAAAATAATTGAGACCGTTAAATTTACAGACATATGAAATTTATGATACATAGTCAATTTCTGTAAAATGCAATCCACTAAAATTGATTTTGGGATTCAATATAGACAATTTACCGAACGAGTCGGAAAAAAAAAAGGCATGTCTCAAAATACTCCACAAGACATGTAGCCTTGCTGTGTTTTTTTTTTTAATATAGAAAATGAAAAAAAAATTATTAATGTAGGTTAGATATTGACCCAAATTATTTTATTAAAATATTAGTCCATTTCTTTAAACCTCAATAATCGTAAGTATTTTTTTTTTCTCCAATTTATTAATGGAAGAAATGAAAAGTTTAAAATTATATTTATAATATGGCCTTGTCCTCTCTGGAGAAAGATCCCAAAATCCCCTTCCAGACGACCAATTAACAAAGAAAGTGAAAATCAAACTACAAAGTGAAGTCGTGGATGGTCCTATAATCTCTCTCTCGTTCAGGGATTGTCTTCTATGGGAATTAGCTTCTATGGGAATTAGCTATGGATTCAAATTATTTTGGTATTAGTGAGATGACAAATGATGTAGGAACGGTTTTTGAATTTTTTTACCTTTTTTGAAATTTGGTATTGGTATTTAGGTATTTGGTAAATCGATATTCAGTAAATCAGTATTCGGTAATCGGTTTTTGGCAAAAATTGATGGTGTAGAAATAAACCGAATTTTTAGTAAACATTAATAGTTTTTAGATTCCTCTTTTCCTTTAAGTTTTTATTTTTAAAAAAAAATTGTCTATTTTATACATTTTAACATTTATTTGTTATATTTAGCATATTCGGTAACTTGATAAGTAAATTACCGTTCGGTAAACCACTATTTGATAAATTTTTAAAAATTCGGTATTCGATAAAATAAATTTAGTATTAGGACAATAATTTTTACAGAAAACTCATCCTATTATTTACCATATGGAGGTTTTGAAAAAAAAAGTATACAATTGATACATACTATTGTTTTTATGTTTACTCAAAAACTGTTTAATAATTTAATTGATCACTTCGTCCAAATCTAAGAGAGTGAAATTCTGAAAAGTTTATGGATTAAATAATTATTTTGACTCTATTAAAAAAATTAAAATCAAATTTGAAATGTGTCTCCTAATTTCTTTGCAAAGAATACTATCTGCTTCTTCGATTGAGCTTCTGCGGGAATCGAGAAGCTTCGTCAAGATTGATTTGACGAAGATTGATTTGATTTTTTCTAAGGAAGATTGAGTTAACCTTTTTTCTCTAAGAGCTTGAGATATTGTTCGAGAACGATGAGGTTCAAGATTTTGAATTGATTGCTACAGTTGATAATTTGAAAATTATGGTGAAGAGTTTAAAAGCAAACAACGTAATGAAAGCATTTAGATTTGGAATTAACGCTAGGAATAAACAGAGTATTCGAAGAAAGAGAAGAAAGAGTATTTGAAAGTGCAACAAACAACACAACTCCCATTTGAGGCAGTGAACAGACAAAATAAGAGGTTCTTTAGAATTGTCTCACCTCCATGAATCCAAATATGGTTTTATATTCGACAAATTATGCATCCTTTGGCCGGAAAATAGAAAAATCTGCTCGGCCTCTTCCAAGCATTGCTCGTCCAAAATGTTTATAATAGGTGACAATACCTATACCAAAAGAAAGTACTCATAAAATAGAGTTGTTCAGCGCCCTTGGATTTCACAGCCGACTGCT
>CATIWJ010463476.1:0-11069 GCA_949640765.1 Croton laevigatus | reverse complement strand
AAAGTTTGGAGTTAGCTATAAACTCTAAGTTTGAGGTAAACTTGCAAAACCTCTCTTGTATTCTTATTGAAGAATAGTGGAACCCAATTCCTTTCTAGGATTGGAGAAGTGGATGTAGGCTAAGAGATTGAGCCGAACCACTATAAGTTCTCTTGTTCATCAACCTATTCTTTAATCATCCTAAACTTCCATCAAAGTTTTAATCCACCAACTTCCGCACCTAATCCGAAATTTTTACAAGCCAACTAATTCACCCCCCTCTTAGTTGTCCCAAGGGACCTACAGAGTTGTGCAAAAACAAAATAGAAGGTTCATACAAAAATAGAAGCCCCCACCGCCGCCATCTACCTTACTACCATTTCTATTCCTCTCTACAGTCTCTCTCGCTCACTTTGTCACAAATCTTGAAGATCTTAGCTTCTTCTTGTTTCTTAAATCGCTGCTCGTTTCAATCAGTGAGTCGTTGGGTTGAATATTTGATTATTTCCAATTTTTGTTTCCATATCTAAAGCTTTTAAGATCTCAAAATTTGTTTGATCGGACTGTTTCTTTAGAATTTTTTTTGTTGCTTTTAGAGATGAAATCGCTTCATCCATACTTACTCCTTTGATTTTATTTTTGATAGGTTGTGTTTGGTAGGAGTTTGGGCGACTTGGTTCCGAGATCTTTTTGTTCCTCGCATTCCTGGTTTTTGCCGTCGGGTTGACAAGGTTGAGTGGTGGGTTGTAGCTTCGAACGGACTGGGGTGTCTTGTGGCTCAACGATGGTGAAGTTTAGGTGGCGGAGGATGGGGGCCTGTGAGGTTGGTGGTGCAATGCAGTGATTCCGATCGATTTGTGGTGGGGCTGGTGGCAAACATAATTAGATTTTATATTTTTAAAAATTAAATAAATAATTTTTGTTAAATTAATTATTAAATATAAATTAAATAAATATTAGTATTGAGGGTAATCTAGTAATTTCATTACATTTTAACAGAAAAATGAATGGAAAATTTAAGAAAATGGACGGAAAGACCCCTTATTATAACGGTCAAAAAACTTAGGTACCTAGAAATCAAATATGGAAAAAACAAGGACCCAATCGCAGATTAGCCTAAACATTGAGGACCATAGTGAATTTTTCCCTTCAAAATATTATTTAGTGCAGATTCCTACTCGCAATTGACAGCTATTAGTAGGCCGACTTACATTTTAGGAGAATTTTACTATCTCCATATTTTTTTATTCTTTCTATTTCAAATAGTATGATTAGATTTGGTGTTGATAATTTGATGGATTGGGTTAGGCAGATTAAAATATTATTTATATATAACTAAACTACAGTAGTCATATTTTATAACTAACATAAACTTACTTTAATATACTTAACTCAACCTATCAAACTATCAACACCACATTTAAATCTAATCATATTATTTGAAATGTAAAGAATAAAAAAATACGGAAATAGTATTATTATTTTTCAATTTTAAGGCTATAAATAGGCACCATTTCTCATTAAAAAATTTTTAAAAAAAAATAGGCACCATCTAGTGAAAGGGTGGTCTGAGACATGCCGCTACTCTTTTTTGATTTGTTTTGATTTTATACCATATGAAATGTTTGCCTTATCCAAAAATCTAATAGAGGAGCTGTTTTCTTGCAGATTAACCAACGATAAGTTAGACTAGCAAAATGAGCTGCTAGACCCTTTAGGTTAGATTCCTGTTGTTGCGAATAGCCATAATTGGATTGGCAGGGTCGTCTCATAAATGGGCTTCTACTGTACCTGATTCCGGATTTGGGAGGCTATTCCTGATATATCCTTTCCCATTTCATCATTCAATAAAAAAAAAAAATACAAAGGTTATTTATTTTGTCATTTTTCATGATAAATATTTCATCTTCATCCAATAAAACATTTTGCAAATGAACAAAAATTCTTCTATTTTGTTTTCTGTAAATTATTAAGCTTTTTATAAAAAAAAATCTAACCAATAGTAAACAAAGAGGTGAAATAATAATTGAAATAAAATTGTGAAGTTCTTGCATTGCTAGTGGTGTTTGGCATTTTATTTAGCAATCCACTGTGTATTCATCAGTTTATATCTACTAACCAGTATGTAAATCCAAGCAATAAGCATCTACGGACCATAATTTAGCATTCAATCAAATTTCATCGTCTAATAACATAATAATAGAATGGCCTAATACATAAATTATCTTTGAACATAAATGAATTTTTCCGGGCCCGAGTGGTTAATTTAACAATTGAAGTACACAACAGCGCTCAATAATTATTTTTTTAATAAATAGCTCCCAATAATTTAATCCCTAAAGTATACAAGCAGCAACCAATTTAACACATACATGTTATAGGCTACATAGATTTATCTGAGTTATCAGTGACAACAGAGTGTTAATTTCTTCAACTTTTAACAATAGTCACTCTCAAAATTTTCTTCAACTTTTAACAATAGTCGCTCTCAAAATTTTAGGTTCCATTCAGAAATTTATAGAAATTTCAAGTATTAAATTGTGCATTGGCCATAAATGTACTAATGAACTTTCAAGGTTGAAACTTTTTGGGAACTAATAAATCTCACAGTTGAATAAAAATAAAATACATAAAAGAGAAATAAAAGAAGGGAAGAATTTTATTTAGTCTCTTGGTTTTATCTAACATTATGATTTTATCCCTTTTGTTTTGTAATTGTAATTATTACGTCCCGGCAATTTATTATTTTAAGCGTGGGAAAGGTTTTATAAGTAGTTATTATGAATTACTTACTCTGTTCTCGAGTGTCTTAATCATTTTTGTAACAAAGTAAGTGTAGCAGTTTTGTTTTTTCTGTTTTAAGTGTAGCCTTGGGGTTTTTCTTTGCATCTTTTGTCTTGGGGTGAGCTTGTATGGGATGTGTAGAGTTTTCACCCTTTCCTCTTAGCATTAATCAAATAAAATTAATATATTCTCTTACTAATTTCATATCTCAAATGCAGGATTTAACAAAATATATTATAAAATCCGAACAGAAGGACTAAATAATTTGATGAATACAATATGCAGGGACTTAATAATTATAATCACAAAATAAAGGGACAAAATAATAATATTAGTTAAAATTTAGGGACTAAATAATTTTTTTCCCATAAAAGAAAGAGTATTAGACTGAGCCCAAGCCAATGCATTTTGTTATAGGTTTCAATACTCATTTCTTATAAGCTCACATTTGTGGTTTGCTTAGAAATTGTGTCAAGAATGTTTCTCTATTAATTTTGCAGATAGTCAGTTGTACTCTTAACCATTAATCATTGAATCAGGCTCTTCTAATCCAACCTTTTGGGTCGTGAACCCTAGAATTAGACAATTATTGATTTCACGTCCTTATAAGAATAAGATTTATATTGTTTGCTCATTGAGTTGTCAACTCACCCTATTATTAATAATATTTTTCAATTATTAGTTAGTCTTTACATGAATTTCTAAAGTGTGATCGATCTGAAGCAGAGTAAGCTTTTAGATGCTTCATGGTGAATACATTAGTAGCTTGATAGTAAATGTCGTAAGTTAAGTTTATGAAAATGCAAATGACATGTTTATATTATATGCTTAAGTGAGTGATTATGACATCTTCAACGTTCAGCTATAAATGATTAAAAATGGCAATTTCACGAACTTGTAAAGTGAGATTTAATTGATATGTTATATGATTAGAATGAAATTTGGAAGATTATGCATGTATTTGGGACTGTTTTGCACAATTTAAGCTCATTATAAACATGATGAATAAGTAGCCAGTACAATGCCCAAATTTTATTCAAAACGGTTTGAAGTATTATTTCTACGAATGATTGGTAGACTTTTGCTTATCCCACCGTTTGGAGCGTCGCGACTTGCGTCCCGAAACGTGACAAATGGTATGTAATCATTTGAATGCACTTGCAATTACTGCATTGTTGCATTGTTTTAATTTTATTAATAAAACACAAGATCTATTGAGAATTTCACAACTTTAACCAGCGCAAAGCAAAAATATTTTTATTTTATTATTTTTGTTGTTAAATATTCATTTAATAAGCAAGTATTTTATTAGAATTAAAATGAGTTACAAAATTCTATATTGCACCGACATTGGTTGGAAAATCCAACACCACCATTCGACTCCTCTCAATGATACTTCTTATTGGTACTAGTATTTTATACGATCGGTGGTTAGAGGGATGAATTTGAAATAAGCTGGGCAAATAGGCCAAAACGACTCGAGATTTTATTTTTGATATTTTGAGGCTTTATAGTGGTCGGACTTTGAAGGCTTATTTTAAATCCTCACTACAAAATCTTTCATTTGGTAAGCTCATTTGTATGTTTTATGGTTGGATTTGAAAATTCAATTTTGATGTCGGAAAATTGCCAACAAGTTCCTCTGTTATTGTTGGAACTTGAGCAAGAATAAGGTGAAAGATCATTTGGGTAAATTTTTAGGAGCCATTTAAGTAAATTTCTAAGGATTATCTGGAAAAAAAAACCATGAGATGATGTGGCAGGAGCATAAATCATCTGTTTTGATAGTTTAAGGATACAATAGATCACTTGCAAATGATGGGTGCCAAAAGGGAAAATGTGCAAAGGAGATGGGCGTATTTGGCCTTTTAGATTTCGCGTCTTTGCTTTGACGGTTCATCACATGTCAATGATTTGATACTAATAACCGAACCAAATCAAAAATGAAAAACTGATTAAAAATCAAATCTCCACTATTGGGACACAAGACCGAACCAT
Organism: Croton laevigatus; assembly: GCA_949640765.1. Taxonomy (NCBI): domain Eukaryota; kingdom Viridiplantae; phylum Streptophyta; class Magnoliopsida; order Malpighiales; family Euphorbiaceae; genus Croton; species Croton laevigatus. Next base: position 6,308 of record CATIWJ010463476.1, on the reverse strand, counting down.
AAAGTGAAAAAACCAAACAACAACCGAACTGATTTTTTCAGTTTGGTCCGATTATAAACTAATATATCTTTTACAGATCTTCACAAGGTTCAACTTCAAGTATGAAAATCTTTCATAAATTGCAAAGACCCTAAGCAGCAATATAAAATTTCTAATTCAAAACACAAAATCAAAATCCCACACTCAAAATCAAAATAAAACTCCATCCTGCAACAACATAAAAATCAAAACAAAACTTCATACTCGACTAACACATGCACAATAAATTACTGAAATACAATAAAAAGGAAAAACTTATAAAAAAAAAAGAAACGCACAGTTCAGAATCAATGGTGATGGTTCTGAAATCCGAACTACCGCAATAAACCAAGAAAGGAAAGGGCTGACGTTGTCTTGGTCGGTGATTCTTCCTCCTTTAAGCGAGTCTTCTAATGCCTGAAACTAGAGGATCAATAGATGCTTCTTCCTATTGATTCGATCTGATCGACGCTTGATAAGGCCAAATGCCATTGATGTTCAACTTTCTTAAATGACTTTGCTGCTAGTGGGAGGGGTAGCCGAAGCTAAAAAGGCAGAGGAAGAAAAGAGAAAAAAGAGAAGAGAAGAAGGGTTTCTTTGAAAAGTTGAAGCAGACGAGCTCTATCTTTTACATATCTTCTCGAAGTTCTTCAAGAAATTGAGAAACGTATGTTAACCCTTCTGTTTTCAATCTTTTACAAAATACTTGAGATTTTATTACTAATATTTTATTTTAAGTGTTTAAGTGTGCTTCAGCAAAGTTCAAAGGCAATTAAGCAAAGATGAACACTCAAGATCATAAAAATAGCAATTCACTCAAAACTGATTAGTGTCTAGATCGAGACACATCAATCTTGATCGAGACAGATGGCCAAAAGTTCCCGAAGCTAATTTTCAAACGAGATACAAAATTTTTGATCGAGATAAACTTGTCAAAGATCATGCCGCCCGATGCCTCGAACGAGACACTGAGGTCTCGATCGAGTTTGAAAAGTTAAAGCAGACGAGCTCTATCTTTTACATATCTTCTCGAGGTTCTTGAAGAAATCAAGAAACATATGTTAACCCTTCTGTTTTCAATCTTTTACAAAACACTTGAGATTTTATTACTAATATTTTATTTTAAGTGTTTAAGTGTGCTTCAGCAAAGTTCAAAGGCAATTAAGCAAAGATGAACACTCAAGATCATAAAAATAGCAATTCACTCAAAATTGATTAGTGTCTCGATCGAGACACATCAATCTTGATCGAGACAGATGGCCAAAAGTTCCCGAAGCTAATTTTCAAACGAGATACAAAATTTTTGATCGAGATAAACTTGTCAAAGATCATGCCGCCCGATGTCTCGAACGAGACACTGAGGTCTCGATCGAGACAAACTCCCAAAAGTTCCTGAAGCTTAATTTTTGATCGTGACCAAGAATTTTCGCTCGAGACATGAATGTTAACCTAGTCAGCATAACCGTCTCGATCGAGACACAGGTATCTCGATCAAGACACTTCAAAAAGCCGTTACAACGGATAGTGCATTTAATATGACACTTCAATAGAAATCCATTACAAAAGAGCCGTTGTGGAGAATATGTGTGGAGTCTCGATCGAGACGCTTGTCAAAACTCAGAAAATATTAATTTCAAGAGGAGCAATGGCTAGTTTATTGAATTGGGGTATAAATACACCCACCAAACTCAGTTTAGAGGTTACACAACTACTAATCTTAACTTCTTCAACAACCTCTAGTACTTTCATCTTTCTCCAATCAATTGCATTTATTTTCTTTAGAGAGTTCTTTGCTGAGTAAGCATTAAACCTAACTTCCTTGGTTGTGATTATTAGTTTTAGTGTAAGCTTTAAACACTAAGAGTCATTGTAAGTTTAAGGTGAGCATTGAACCCTAAGTTTGAGGTAAACTTCCTAAAACCTCATTGTATTTCTTAATGATTAGTGGAACCCAATTCCTTTCTATGATTGGAGAAGTGGATATAGGTCAAGAGTTTGGACGGAACCACTATAAACTTATTGTCCCTTCTTTCTTATTTTTATTCCACCAATTTTTGAAAAATCTTCATGTTTTTTTTATAAGCCACTAATTCACCCCCCTTTTAGTGCCTCAAGGGACTTTCAATTAGTATAAGATCTTAAGTCTCTTTTACAAGCTTAATTGCGAGAGAAGATCCTATGGCATCTCTACAAGAAGTCACCCACCAATCTTTAAAGCCATACTTTGATGGAACCGATTTCTCTTTTTTGAAAGCTTGCATGGAGAGGTATCTAAAGAGTCAATCCTTATGGGATTATGTGGAGAAAAAAGTTCTACCTTCCATTGTAAGAGATCAAGATAACAATGAAGATCCCAAGAAAAGAAAAGAATGGACCAAAAAGGAAATGAGTGATGATGCTAGAAACAACTTATGTATGATTGTTTGTATGTCTAGAGATGAAACAAGTAGAATTATCCATTGTACTTCTCCATGTAATATGTGGAGGACTTTGAAAAATTACCACGAAGGCACGGAGCAAGTGAGAGATGAGAAAAAGTTGGCTGCAATCTTTGAATATAAAACATTCAATAGATTGAAAAATGAAGACATCACCACCATGATTAATCCTCTACTTGCAATGGTAACAAATCTCAAGAAGTTTGGTAAACACTACAATACTTAAGAAATCAATGATAAAATTTTGAGAACTTTGCCAAAATCTTGGGATGCCGTTATGTTATCCTTAAGGAGAAGTCACAACATCAATAGGATAAAAACGAAAGAGCTTATTGGTGAACTTCTATCTTGGAAAATCACTTTTGCTAAGAGAAATCAAGCCAAGCAAGCCATGGAGGGAAATGAAAAGAAAAAATATGTTGCCCTTAAAGCAAGTGACAAAGGGAAGAAGTAAGTTGACACTTCATCAACTAGTGAAGAGGATTCAAGTGATGATGAAGATGATGAAAAAGACAAAAAAAAATTGATTTCTCTTCTCACCAAGAAGTTTGAAAGCTACTCCAAGTATAAGAAATTTAAGAAGAAATCAAAAGAGGAGCCAACTTGCTATGAATGTGGCAAGGAGGGTCATTTGAGAAGTGATTGCCTCAAACTTGGAAGAGACAAGAGAAAGAAGAATAGAGAAGCAAGGGAAGAGAGGAAATAAAAAAATTAAATCATTTAGTGTCACTTGGAGCGATGGACATTCTTCAAGTGATGAAGAGAAAGAAGAAGATGTTTCTTGGCTCAAGAAGGCACAAGTGCTGACAACAACTCTTCTTATTTGGTCTCTTACCAAGAATCATCAAAAGAGGTATGTTCCATTTCAAACCCTATTGAAAATGATATAATTGATGATATTGATATATCCTTTGATGATTGTGATGATGAAATGGTTGATTTTTTCTTTGAGGCTAAAAATAAATGTAAAATGTATAAATAATTTAAAAAATATATAAAAATAAGTACTTGCTCATTGATGATAAAAATGTTGTGTCGGAGAGCAAGAGATTGAAAGATCTCATTAGTAGTTATGAGAGAAATCAAGTAATTGATAATGCTCTCAAAAACTTAAGAGGTCATAAGGATACTAAAGGTATGGGTTACACCATGGGCCAAACCTCTAAGGGAACAAAATTTTTTTCTTTATCTCAATCTCCATAAATTGAATCAATTGAAAAATAGGTTGTTGATCGTGCATTAAAATATGAACCTTCCACCTCTACGAAAGTAAATGGGAAAGGAAAAGGAAAAGTTCCAATGGTACAAGAACCTAAGGAGAAATGTGTGCATCATACTCAAGGGAGCAAGCATGGTAGGCATGGAGTAACCTCTAAAGCCTTTGCTACTCATCAAAGGTTCCAAAGAAGGAAACCTTATTATACATCATTTAGAAGATCTAGGACACAATGTCACTATTGCATGAGATATGGTCACAAAATATTCATTGCTATATTATAAAGGTACAATTAAATTTGGTCCCCCATGACCAAATGGCTAACCTAAAAAGATCCAAACTTAGTTGGGTACCTAAAAAAAAGTGATGTGCTTGTAGGTATGCCTAAGAAGCTCCATGGAGAAAAATAAATGGGTAGTAGATAATAGATGCTCAAGGCATATGAGTGGTGAAAAGAAGCTTTTCACCAAGTTGGAACCATTGGATGGAGGATACATCACATTCAGCAACAATGCCACCGGTAAGGTTATTGGCATTGGTAAGGTTGGTAAGGATACTAAACTTGATCATATTCTTTTGGTAAAAGGGCTCAAACACAATCTTTTGAGTATTAGTCAAATTTGTGACATGGGGTGTAGAGTTACTTTTGACTCTACGCAATGCATTGTCACAAAAGTGGAAGACAACTCAATTGCATTGGTTGGGCATAGAGTAGAGAACATTTATATGATAGATTTGAACTCTACTACTAATGAGGAAGGATCGTGTTTAGTCTCTCTTAATGTAGATTCTTGGACTTGGCATAGAGGGTTGGGTCATGCTAGCATGGACACCTTGGAACGAATTAAAAAGAAGGAGTTGGTTGATGGATTACCTATTGTCAAGTTTCAAAATGACAAAGTATGCAAGGCTTGTCAAATGGGAAAGCAACATCAAACATCCTTCAAATCTAAGAATCAAGTAAGTACTACTAAGCCTCTTAAACTTATTCATTTAGACTTAGTTAGACCTACAAGAGTTGCTAGCTTAGGTGGCAAGCATTATGCATCTGTACTAGTTGATGATTACTCTAGGTTTACTTGGGTTGTTTTCCTAGTTCATAAAAATGATGCTTTTGATGCTTTTAAGTCTTTTGCAAAACGTGTTTCAAAAGAAAAGGGTTTTGGTATTTCTAAAATAAGGAGTGATCATAGGGGAGAATTTGAAAATAATCTTTTTGAGACTCTTTGTGATGAACATGGCATCACTCACACATTTTCCTCCCCTAGGACTCCTCAACAAAATGGTGTTGTTGAAAGAAGAAATAGAACACTTTCTGAAATGACACGAACCATGTTAAATGAATACAATTTACCTCAATATTTTTGGGCGGAAGCTTTTGCTACCGCATGCTATATTATAAATCATTTTTCAAAAGGAATATTTTAAACAAAACCCCTTATGAGCTTTAGAAAGGTAGGAAACCCAATGTATCCCATCTTAGAGTATTCAATTGTAAATGCTACATATTAAACACCAAGGATAATCTTGGGAAATTTACATCCAAATATGATAAAGGCATCTTTCTAGGATATGCCACAAATAGCAAGTCTTATAGAGTCTTTAATAAAAGGTCTATGGTAGTTAAAGAGTCCATGCATGTTGTTTTTTATGAAACAAATCCACTTGATCATGAGAAAGGTATTTCTTTTGATTTTGTAGATGAATTTGAAAAGCTCTCTTTAAATAAAGTCCAATCTCAAACCTCACAACAATAAATTAATCCAAGTGAGAGCAAAGAAAAAGAGGAAGTAGTTGTTGAGGGGGAGCTAAGTGACGAGAAGTAAGAAGCCAATGATAATGAAAATATGGAATTACCCAAGGATTGGCAATTCAAAAAGGATCATCCAAAAGAGTTAATCATTGGAGATGTCTCAAAAGGTGTAAGTACTCGTTCCTCATTTAATCATTCAGCTTTCATATCTCAAATTGAACCTAAGACCGTTGAAGAAGCCTTAGGTGATGAAAATTGGGGCCTTGCAATGCAAGAGGAACTCAATCAATTTGAGAGAAACAAGGTTTGGAAACTAGTTCCAAGACCTTCAAGCCATTCTATTATTGGCACCAAGTGGGTCTTTAAAAATAAACTTGATGAAAAGGGTGTCATTACTAGAAACAAGGCTAGGCTTGTTGCTAAAGGCTACAATCAAGAAGAGGGTATTGATTTAGATGAAATATTTGCCCCCGTTGCTAGATTGGAAGCCATTAGGATATTGCTTGGATTTACATGCCACATGAATTTTAAACTTTTTCAAATGGATGTTAAAAGTGCTTTCTTAAATGGTTTCATTGAGGAAGAAGTGTATGTTGAACAACCTTCGGGTTTTGAACATCACCAACTTCCAAATCATGTTTTTAAATTAGAAAAAGCTCTTTACGGTCTTAAACAAGATCCTAGAGCTTGGTATGAAAGACTTAGTTCTTTTTTAATTAAAAATGGTTTTAAAAAGGGCAAAGTTGACACTACACTTTTCATTCATAAGCATAAGCATAAGCATGACTTACTTGTAATACAAATCTATGTTGATGATATTATCTTTGGTGCTACTAATGAATCTTTGTGTGATAAGTTTAGTAAGCAAATGACTAATGAATTT
>CATIWJ010463347.1:0-25538 GCA_949640765.1 Croton laevigatus | reverse complement strand
GAAGAAATCATGCCAAAATTATTTGAAATGTATTGCCATAATTTTTCAGTTCTGCCATCGTTGGTTAATTTTTTTACTTTTTTTATTATTTTATTCATTGAAAAGTGAGATATAAATTAAACATGAATTTGAAATTACTTAAACTTGCTTAACTTGATTGGTGTTGCTAGGGGTGAGCATAATAAACCGCAAGCTACAAACCGAATTGAAATCGGTTCGGTCTACAATTTTAAAAATTTAAAACCAATTGGTTCAGTTCAATGTTTGGTTATGAGTGTTTGAAAACTGAATCAAACCAAAAACCATATATATATATCATCTCTCATTTTCGCCCCCTCTCTCCTCTTCTTTTCTCTTTTTCTGCTCATTTTCCCATCTCTTATATTAGTCACCTTCTGCATCCCATCCTTTCTTACCATCTCTTCTTCTTCTTCCATTGCTCATCTATCCCTTTAAATCTATCTATCTCTTCTCTCTAAGCATTTTAGGTTTTTCTTTCTCTTTTAGAATCAGTAACTCCCCGATTCAAATTTTTTCACTCTTCATCTCTTTTCTACTTGTGTAGTTATTTCATCATTCTTGCAATAGATAGAAAGCTATGTTCACAATGAGGAAGCGCCATCACTGACCATATCTCGTCCTCCTCCTTCGTTAAGGAAGCAGAGCCGACCAACAATCCTCTCTCCATCTCAACCTCCCAGACTTCAAGCAGTCCAAGCGGCCGCTACAAGTTTCTAGTGAAAAATGAAAACAGGTTTACATTTTTTCGTATTTTGTTATTGGTGCTAATCCTTATGTCAACTTTGCCAAAAACGGTGCCATTCATGGAGTTTATTCTCTTCATCTTCTTCTCCCTCAAAATTTGTTTCGTGTGGAAAAAGGTTGATTGTATTTTGATGAATTGTTGTGCTGTGTAGACTTCTATTTCGAATTGTATTTTTCATTAATTTATGTTGAGACAAACGATATTCAGAATGTATTTTTCCTAGTTAAAGTGTTGTATTTAGGTGAAAATATGAATTTCTGTTAATATTCAATGTTTAAAATAGGTTTATAGCGAATTTCTATTTTTAAAACTCAAGATATTCAGATTCTATTTATGAATAGTAAAATTTAGGAATTTTCAATTTTTAAATCGAACCGAAGGTAACCGAATCGAGTTTTGCGGTTCATTTTCCACACCATTCGGTTTGGCTTTCAGTTACACAAAAAATATCAATTTTTTTTATCGGTTTCTCATTTTCGATTTGTATCAGTTGGCCGGACCGAATATGCTTACCCTAGTTATTGCACTACAGTTCAACTTCATAATCTTTTTCAATGGCAATAGACACACCTAGATTTTATCAAATAATATAAATGAAAAGTATAATCATATTAATCGAAAATTTTAAAAAAAAAGTGGATAATAATCGATGAAAATTTCGTAGAGAAACGCGATAATGAATTAAAACATTTGTTTTTTCAAATTGGGCAAATTTAATTGTGTTAGTAGTATTTTAACAGCTTGGGTCATGTTGGACGCTAGTTGTTGAAGACTTGAAGTACTGGCTAGAGTTTTAATTTGGTTAAAATATTAAACACTGTGAAAAGTTAAATACAGTATTTAACATTTTAGCCTAAATAAACTTTATTTGAATCTCTTCTTTCTTATTTATTCCTAAGTATAATCCTAACAAATTATAAAAAAAAACTTATTTTAAAGTAATGAATTATATTATTATGGATTTTACTTTTATTCAATATGTTCCATGGTTCGCTTTGAGGCCGTGAATTGACTGTTCACAGTTCCTGAATTATTTGAACTGTATTTCGATTTTGATCGTGAACCACAATTTAAGAGTTGGTTCACTGTTCGGCATTGATTTGAAAGATTTAAGAACAATTCTTATGATCTAGTTTTTCGATTTGTCTGCCATATAGACAGATCATATATAAACGGTTCAGACACAATTTCTTGAATAGTCAATTCATGGTTCAATTTTTTTAAAAACATGAATGACCCCTCACTTCACAATTACAATTCTTTTTGATAAACTAGTTTGGGGTTGTTCATTAACATGAAAATGATATTTTTTTTAAATATAAGTAAAATTAAAGAAAAAAATAAAAAGTTTTTTATAAACTTTTTAAAAACTATATTTACACAATAATAAAGACATTTAATTTATATTTTTATTATTTTAAAATATATCTATTTGATAAAATAATATAATATAATATGTAAATGACATAAATTTTCCTGTAAAAGGATAAAAAAGAAAATTAAACTTTTAAAAAATCCAGACGATTTAGGCATTTTCAATCCTTATTACCATTTTTTACACTAAAAATAGTGTACCATAAAAATTATATAAAATCACTTTCAACTCATAGCTCCTTCTATGAGTTATACACCAAAAATAAATTTTTATACATATTATTCACTCTCTTTAATATTATTTTATTTTTGTTTTTAGGTCTGTAATTGTTTATCATCATGAATTATTGTGTTTTGTTTATTTTAGCTTACACTCACCTTTATATTTTATATGCATTTTCTTCTAACATGTTATTTATGCACGTGAATGCTGCTCCATATGAATTAAAATAAAAATAACTTTGCTCTTTATTAATTTTTTTATGAGCATGAATCTCTATTGATTGATTGCCACTTTTTTAATTTTTAATTCAACATGAGGGAGCGGTTGTTATGTTTAATTCCGTTTCATGAGTGTTTTGCATTACATAGTTATAGACACGTATTTTTCATTTACATTAATATTATTAATATAATAATGAATTTAATTGTTTTATAAAATTATTATTAAATAATTTTGTAATTAATAATAGTAATAATAATTTATTTTATCAAAAAAATTAATTATTACCATTTAATTAAAATTTTTATTTACATAATATACTTAATATTAAAAATAAAACAAAAATATTATTTAATTTTTTTTTCACAAATTTTTATTTATGATTATACTATTACTAGTAATTTTACATTCTAACCACATTTGCTATTGAATTTTAACTAAATACTAACTCGAATAAGCTAACAACTATCTACCACTAACTATCAACAATCACTATGAATTATTAGTTGATATGAATAATTAAACAAAACAAACCATTAGTTGTTTATTTCTGTGATAGCTGTGAATGATTACTGATAGTTTATATAAGATTTGATATCCATATCGGATATCAATTAAGATTTGATATGATAAATAAGTTAGACTACCTAATTACTTAGTCAATTTGTGTTAACCATTTTAGGCTAGTAGATTTAGGCCTAACTAGTTGACAAAGTCTAATAATTAAGTAGGATTATTTTACAGACTTATGCAGTCAGGCTCAGTATTATATATAATTTAAATTATTTTTTAGCTCATCATATTATTTTATTTTTAATATATATATATTAATTAATAAAATTAATATAGTTATGCTATATCTATTTTAAAATAATAGTTAAACATATTTTGCATGATTTTCAATAAAACTCCAAATATACACTTATTTTCTTTTTACACTTTTGTTTTGCTGTGACATTAGCTTTTCCTTTTACATGGAATAATTACTAGGATAATATTCGATGATAAAAAGTTTATATGCATTGATATTGATTTTCTAATTATTCATAAAAAATTTGCTTCAACTTAAGGAAAATGACAAAATATATTGTTAGATTATCTACCGACCACATGTCGCGAAAATTATCAAGTTGTTGTTTATATTTTATTTTGTTTTCATATTTTTTTTTCTTGATAATTTTGACTTATACTCAAATTTACAATATTTTATCTACTCAAAAAAGCTTATGGCTGATGAGACGTTATTAAGTCAAGCACCACCGCAAATCTAAAAATCCACAGCATTTTATTTTACTTTTTGATAAAAATTCATCTACTATACTCTACTCTCTATCTAAAGGAGAGGGGGAAGCGAATCGAATCCAAGCACTGAGGCTTGGTAAGGAAATCACCTACCACTGGAATACTTCATTGTCCGCAATGAGATTTGAACCTACGACCTCAAAATCGTTAAGCACCACTAGGCTAAATGGTTGTTCCCCACAACATTTTATTTATAGCCAATAATTAAAATATTGAAAAGTAATAATCCGATTAATACGAATTAGTACCTATCTAATCTGGCTGACCCATCAACCCAAGTTAAGGACGTATAATAAAACGTTCAAACCAACTTGTCCAAATGGTAGTAATCAAATTAATTAAACAGGCTTTAAAATCATGACATAGTCCTGCTGCTTACTGGATGGTTCATCTGTTTAATTTTTTTTTTTCTTCGAAGTGTTTTCTTTAATTTTCTACATAGATTAGAAAAAAAATTAGCTTGTAATTGTTTAACCTAAAAAAATCGTAATTGGATAGTTTTTGTGCGAGTGTGGTTGTCCTAATTAAGGTTTAGGTTTGATTACTTATTAAATAAAGAAGAAAAAAAATGATATGATATGCAAATATTAGTTGATAACGTTTCTAATGCAGATTGGGTCTCTATAAAAAAAAAAACACTATTTTATAAAATTTTTGTGAGAGGGCAAATGACCCTTCTACCTCTTTTAAGCCCGTGAAAAAGAGCCGCATATTTTATATATTATGTTTTTTTTTTCTTTATTTATTAATTATATATTCTTTTTTTTTGAAAATATTATTAATTATATATATTATAAAATAATTAAATATAAGTATCATTAATTAAGCTTACAAAATGGAGGTAGGCATGCATCTATATGAGTATGACGCCTTGATTAATTTAAAATACAATAATTGATTAGCTTAATGAGACTGATTTATATGTATATAATAAGTTAATTGCTTATAACTTATGAGCCAAGCAGTCACATGCACCAAACAAGAAGCGGGGTCAGTTTAGCTCACCAAAAGCTGCACTTTAGAAACAAAAATTGTTCGTTAGTCATACTTTACTTTCTTATTCAAAAAGTTCCATTTTAACTTTCCAATATATTACTTGTCAACTAACTGGCATCAACTAATACTTCATCTACTCTACTGAGTTAACTTCCTTAAAATGGGAAATTTTAAAACACTTATTAAGAGCCCAAATCCCCAATTAATTTGAAGTTTTGATTTATAGTATGATTTGGAACCATGAGAAATTGAGCATATGTACTATTCACAGTTGGTGAACCGTAATAAAATATTGTACCATGTAGTTATAACTATTATTTTTGTACTATACCATCATGGTTTGCTAAATATAATATCCATAGACAATAGCTTGCATGATCTAATTTTAAATAATTTTTTTTTAAATTTAATAAGAACTTCTAAAAGCAACATTAATTTTTTATATTATTTCGTTTGTGGAAAAAAATTGTCTATACTTAGTCCAATATGCTAATCCAATTAGGTTTCGAAAGAATGTGTGAAATATAATGATAATAATATTAGTTATTCGAGTAATTATTTATTGTCAATTATTTATAAAATGGTAAAAAATTAAAAATTGAAATAATAATATTTTATAAATTTATATTTAAAATTTAAAGCTATGTTATTAAACAAAAAAAATATATATAATACACACATTCACTAGTTAAAATGTTAAAATTATTATCAAACATATAGTCTAAATGTCTGATAGGTTGAAAGAAGAAATCTTTAGAGGTTAATTAAAGAAATGGGAAAAGGTTTCGTAAAAAGAAAAGTGAAACTACAAAATGAGACAAAGCAACACAAGCAGACAAAAGCTACTTTAATTAGAAAAGGTGAATGAATAAAAATGTAAAGTCTAAAAAATGAGTAAGCATTTTGAAAAATTGATTTCAACTTTATTCTTACGGAAATTCGAAAATGAAAATGTATATATTCTCTATCTACGTAGGAAATGTCAACTTCAAAGTATAACTTAACCCACTTACATATTCTACATTTTAATGCAAATGGCGGGTTTTAGAGCATTACGTGTGGGTTATGCTGCTTCTAATACCAACACTATTTCTTCTTTTCTTTTCTTTTCCTTTTTTTTCCCGTGACGAGTAAGCCCCTATGTTTGCCTTTTTTTACCACACGGATACAACACGCACGAAGATCCTTTCCTCCGATTTCGAGAATATTCCTCATCCTCCACAAATTCTTTTCTTTTTCTGAAAAAAATAATAACCAAGACTGTTAGTTTATCATTTTTGTTTGCAGCACGGTTTGTTAAGTAATATTTTTAAATTATAGTACTCCATAAAAATTAATATATAGCGTGTTAATAAAAAAATATATACTTATAAAATTATAAATTTATTTTTATATGACTTTCATATTTATCCAGAGTTCTATTCTTCTTTGACATCCGTTTATTTTTTTTATCAATTAATAATTCATGTTTGTTGCGTTTAGATTGATTTTTTTTTTGTTTTAAATTATGGACACGAAATTGTTGTTGAAGTGTAGAGATGTTAAAGTGAATCCATGATTGAGTCTATATTTTTTGGATTCCATAATCACTTTGAGGAGAAAACTAAATTTGTGGAAGAATAAATTCAGACTGTTTGATTCGTGCTCCTGCATTATGATACCAATTATTGATTTATGGTGCGGCAGAGAATGGTGAGAGGTGGACGGGTTAAAATTTCAAAACATATGCTTGGTTCTTTAATCTTTTCAATACATTTTAATGGAATTTTGGGCTGATATTAAAATCTTAATCTATTATCTTATGCAATTATGAATTTCCAGCAAATTAAACTATTTAATGAAATATTATATTAAAATATATTCGTTAGATAAAAGTCTCTTTTTCCATTTTGAAAAATATTAAGAAATTTTCTTCTTCTTTTTTTCATTAATAAAATTGTTTACTCTTATACCTTTACTTACTACTTGTATTAAATTTATTATAGTATAATTATCTTGTATTATTAATGAGGGTAGAATAGAAAAACATAATATTTGTCTCTAAAATGGAACTATTTTCTTGGGACAAAATTAAGAATAAAAGACTCTTTTATTGTGAGACGGAGTGAGTACTAAATAAGGGAAGTTGAATTGCTTAATTCTCAAAAGTTCTCCAAACAAACAACTTTCGAACTGATTATTTCCTTGAAAATTTTGAATTTACACTTTTTTCTTATCCCAACCAAACAATACTTGAAAAAAGAAAAATATATTTAATAGTTTACATAAATAAGAGTTGGACTTGAAGAAAAAAATATGCCGAATGACTTTTCTTTTCCTTCAATGGGCAATAGGAGTTACTATTATTTAAAATCCGCTAATTCATGGTATGAGTAGTCCAAGATACTACTTTCCACATTTTGTATTTTTGAAATTTTTTTTTTTTTAAATTGGGTGATGTTTCCACATTTTGTATTTTTAAACCCTTTTTTTTTCTTTTCAAATTGAGTGATGAATTATCTGTATTTAGCACTGAAATTAATTTCAGTGGGTCACAATTGATATATTTTGACTATATATTATAAATTTTACATGACTGCAAATTCAACGGTTCTAATAATTTCATGTGAAATTTATAATATATAATTAAAATTTATAAATTATGACTTACTGAAATTGATCTTGAGACTCAATATAGACAATTCGTCACTCAATTTAAAAAAAAATAAAAAAAATACAAAATGTGGAAAAGAGTATCAGATACTACTCATGACACAAATCTTTACCGTATTTAAAATCAGTTACTTAAAAATCAATTATCACTACTTATTATTATTATTATTATTAAATAATAAATTGAGTTTACCTTATATATTTATTAAGTCAATTTGGTACACTTGCTTATTGTAAAAATTTTGCAACATTACATCGTGTTTTTTTTTTAGGGATAACTTTACATCTTGAATTTACAATTCTGTTATTTCATGTTTAATGGCCAGTTGCTTTCCTGACCTCAATTTATGGGGGCGTTGCAGTGTTTGTTTAGATGTTAGAAAGAGTTTGAGATGGGTTTACTTTACTGTTTCTTATCTTATGTTCTTACTTAGACAAGTTCCTAAGTTTAGTTAGACTTGGGTAGAAGTAATTGACCGTTAACCCATTTTCCTTTTTAAAAAAAAAAAAAAAAAAATTGACCGTTAATCAAATTATCTCTACTTTTCTTCACTGTAATTCATATGAATTGATCCAAACTAGACTTTTACGAACATAATTAATATTAATATATTTGTTAAAAAAATAATTAATATTAATATAGAAAGTAAAATGTCAACTTGTGGACTATTTCATTGCTTATGTGGCATGCTACCATTAGATTTTATTGAGTAATTATTTATCTATACTCAATTCGATTTTACCTTACGTGTTTCATGTGAGTACAATAGATATCCATTAGTCAAATTACAATTAGTTATATATCCTTTTAGGGTGCTAAAAATAGTGACACATGACACTTTGTGAAACAAGGATTAATTGTAGTTTCACGTTCAAAAATTTAGTTGTCTTGATCAATCTAACTAATGAATTATCAAAATTAATATACTTTAAATATTTCATATTAGTTTTTGACTTTAATTATATCGTTATCTATAACGACGAGCCCTAATTTGGCATGATTTACTTTTTAATGCTTATGTATCGTATTGAATCCTTTTATTTCACACATGAAAATTAAATGTGAATTTTAAAAATTAGAGGGCATTTGGGATATTATTAGTTGATGCATACTTGTCATTTAGCTAATTTGGTGACCTGTAGCATAGTTGGCTACACAAACTATGATTTATATGATCAACCAATATTTATAATTATTGATTTACATTTCCCAATTGTTTAGAGCCACGTCTGAAAATTAATGGTTGGCAATTTTGGTACCCTGAATAAATAATCTAAACCACTCGTCATTTTTAGTGGTTACTCTGTTCAGCATGCAATTATTATTATTATAATATTACAATAAAATCCATGAATTATTTATGATTTAATATAATATTCAATTGAGTATTCCCATTTTCCTTCTGGTCGCGATTATATACACACACACAATTAAATTAGGTAGCAAAATGCCAAAAAGTATTATGCTGTTTCTGAAAAATCGAGTTATTGTTTTTTATTTATATTATTTTTCTTCTATTTTATCGAATATGAAAAATGTAAATAACTAGGGTGAGCAAAACCAAAACTGATCCGATCAATCCGACCGAACCGATGTGTTCGGTTCAATTTAATCGGGTTGATCGGTTCGATTAGATTTTGCGTTTTAAGAAAAATCAAAAATTATTTTGGGTTAATTCGGATTGAACCGAAAAAAAATAAATTTCTTTGTATTTTTTATGAAATCCGACCAATCCGACCGAATCGAACCGATGAGTTCGGTTCGGATTTTAATATAAATTTTTTCGAGTTTCGGGTTGGTCGGGTTCGGTTCAAATAAATAACTCTTCAATGCAAGTAAAAGACAGTGTAAAAATATTTTAAATTTAAGACTGATCTTTATTTTATATATATATTTGAAGCATCTAATAATTTTTTTTTAATAAACGAAGCCATTTTAGATTATAAAATTAGATAGGATTAATATAATGCATGCTTCTGCAATATTGTAGTTTGCTTAAATTTAATACTACTATATATATATTTTGTGAGGAGGACTTAATTTAAAATAAAAATTTCTGAATAGAACATTTTAAAAGATTAACGGGTTAATAGAAAAGACATGTTTGATTAATGAAGAGATTAATAGGTCGAATGAATATTATAGACTACATAACACCAATTGTCTCTTTACAAGCTACGCAACACAAAGTGGTATTCGGTTTCAAATTGAACTACATTCAGGTGGCAACAACGAAACTTTGATGACAAATATATTTGACAAGACGAAGGAAGAACACATGCTTTATCTACGAAGATTTGTTACTATAAATAGAGTTGTGACATTTAACCGCTTACTTGACATTTCCAAGTTGACACATGCTACTTTCGTATTTTTTTATTTTTTATATTTCAAACAACATTTTTTTTTTCAAACAGCATAATTAGATTTAAGTTTGGTGTTGATAGTTTGATGGGTTGGATTAAGTAGATTAAAATATGTTTAGGTTAGTTATAAAATATGATTACTGTAGTTTAATTATATATAAATAATATTTTAATCTGCCTAATCCAATCCATCAAACAATCAAAATCAAACTTGAATCTAATCATGTTATTTAAAATGTAAATAATAAAAAAATATGGGGGTAGTATGAGATAAGCTCAAACAAATAATCAAAGCATATGATTGCTTGAAAAGGAAAGGGAATGATAATGGCACTGTCATTGGTCGGTCGGCTTCCTCATTTTCATTTACAATGGGCCGGAAAAGAAGCCTTCGTTAGAAAACTGGACCGTTATCATATTTTACAGGTTTTTATTGGGCTGAAGATTTTGGGCCTGAACCAACCCAAAATCCGAAGAAGAATTTAGAACAGAGGGAGGAGTTCTGGCGAAGTCCTTGGCTTTCTATTCAAAAGTAAGCGGGTCCCAATGTGTAAAGCTGAACCCAGGAAATCTCAGCTTCTTATCCTTTTCTGATTTCCTGACTTCCGTCTTCCACGTTTGCAGGCTGAGCAAACGGAAAAAGAAGAGCATGGCCACCACACTCGGCCTTCTTCAATCCCCACTTCTGGTCAGAAAGCCTCTCATTGTACATTCCAAGCTGCCATCTTTTCCCAAACCGGCAAAATTGGATGCCTCCGACAAACATTTAACTAACCCACAAAAGCTTTTTGCCGAAAATGCACACAATCTGTGTTCAGTGTCTCTTCCCCTTACAGCATTCACATTTCCTTTCTTTTTTGACACGAAGGCAAGTTTTTCCTTTTATTTCTTAAAATTTATCCCTTTTGGGCTTCAAATTCACTTCCTTTTTTTTCTGTGGGTGATTTTGATTGGACAGGATGCACTTGCTGTTGGTGGGGAATTCGGGATATTGGAGGGGAGGACGTTTGCGCTTATTCATCCGGTTGTGATGGGTTGTTTGTTCTTTTACACACTGTGGGCTGGGTACTTAGGTTGGCAATGGAGGCGAGTCAGGACTATTCAGAATGAGATCAATGAGCTTAAGAAGCAAGTCAAACCTACCCCAGTTACCCCTGAAGGGACTCCTGTTGAAGCTGCACCGTCTCCTGTTGAAGTCAAAATCCAGCAACTCACCGAGGTAGATAGAGATCAGCTTTCCTTTGAGCTTAAATATAGATTTCTTCAAGTATATATAACCTGCTTGCACAATTTCCTGAATGATAGCCCTGATAATAGTTCATGTTTTCGTGCAATGATTTGCTTTTTGTGTGGCTTTTAAATTATTCGCCTTTTTCACAATATATGAGTTGCTGAACTATGGTGTAATAGTGAGATTGCTCTAGTAGGACCTGATTCACATAACTAGCCTTTCAATTTGCATACTGAGGGAAATGTTGGTTGTTGGACACACTTAGCCGTTTCCACTTCCAGCATCATTGCCTGAAAGGTTAATGGTTTACCCCTTTTTGATATAATGTCTTTGAAGTATTTAATCTATATATAAATGCTAGAATTTGGTTTAGTTATTTTAATTATTACAAAACTGAATTCATGAGAGTAAAATAAGTCTGTCAAGATTTGCTTATATGAAAGCAAAAGGCCATTAAGAGAACTTTTGAAATAATATTTCTTGCACCTATGAACACTCTTTTTGAATTGTCTTGTGTGAAAGTTTCTGATAATGCTGCTAGTGTTGATCACTGTAGCAGTGAATTCTGGTTCCGGGGATTATTATTTAGCATATCAGAACTCAGAAGCAAGGGAGTAGGGAAAACATTATGAAACCTTTAGATATTTATTATGCAGGAAAGGAAGGAGTTGTTAAAAGGGTCATTCAGGGACCGGCACTTCAATGCAGGATCAATTCTGCTTGGATTTGGAGTGTTTGAAGCAATTGCTGGAGGTGTCAACACATGGTTTAGGACTGGAAAGCTATTCCCTGGACCCCATTTGTTTGCTGGTGCAGGTATAGTATTATTATGAGCTCTGCAAATAAAATTGTCCGAATTTGGATGAGGTTTCAGAGCGTGCACGTCGTTTTAGAAGAACATTTTGTAGGTATCTTTCAAATTCCAGAGAACTGACCTGTTGTTTCTTTGTTCTCTGGTTTACAGGCATTACAGTTCTATGGGCGGCAGCGGCAGCATTAGTGCCTGCAATGCAGCGAGGGAGTGAGACAGCAAGGAACCTTCATATCACATTGAACGCTTTAAACGTTGTGCTGTTTATATGGCAAATCCCCACCGGAATTGATATAGTTTTCAAAGTGTTTGAATTCACTCAATGGCCTTGAATTTCTGGAGGAATATAGCTGTGATCAGCAACTACAATTTTTTCTATACCACCAGTTGTTCATATCCTTGTGTATTATTCTCTTGAGGGAATAGTTTAGTACCATTTCTTTTGTATCTACTTCACTTCATAGGAAAAGTATTCACGTGATGTTAACTAAGAAATGTAGCACCTGCTCTGTTGTATATTTACTAAATACTTACAAAGCTTAATCTGCACCTCCTTGTTTAAATATTGCGGATTAGCCTGATTGCTTGCTCAATTAATATTCTCAGTTTCAGTTGTGGAAAAATCTGAGTAATGTGAACCCAACCACAGCAATGTATGGGCAAGTTTATTTTGTAAATGGCATGGAATAGCAGATTGTGACAATTGCGAATTCTCCACGACATTGCATTTTTCGAAGAATATATATTTTTACTTTAACCATCTATCTGGAACGCATTGCATGAGCAAGTTGCTTGACATTTTTCTCAGTCGAACGTCGACGTCATAATCTAAAGTAGAAGATGATAATATTCCTAATGTCACCTATTAAATGTTACGATTATTATATGCTATATCAATTTCTACTCTGACAAACCATTAACTATCGTTTCCCCGTTGGCTTACCAATTAAAGATTCGAAACCCTCGACTGTAAGAAAATAACAGCCAAAAAAGAGAGATATTCTAAAGAACATTGAAGACCCATTTGTGTTTAATTGGAGCACTTCAAGAATCAAAATATCGGCGCCAAACTCAACTATCTAACAACAAAAGCGTTATATGTACAGGTTAAAATGGAAAACATGAGCAATCGTAAAGGGGGACCAAAGTTTAAAAAAGAAAGAGCAGGAATCTTAATTGGCGACTCGCTACAAGTAAAGTCAAAATGAAGATATCTTCGAGAATCTAGCCAAGTTATTTGTACGTTCATTGTGTAGAGGATGTAAGAGAGTGCCGCAATTCATACAGCAGTCAGGGATATGCAGATTGAAAATATCACTACAACTCATTTGGAATAACAGTAGAGTGATAAATTTATTTACACGAAAAAATTAGAGTGCATATATTAGTAAATCCATCAAATAATTAGAAAAACTATCAGATTAACTAATTGGGATTAACTAATTGTTTATTTGATTACAAATGCACATGCATTAGGGTAATCTAATTGGAGACTTCCATATTTTACAATCTTAGTGGAAAATAGGATGTACACAACAGATCATATTCTGATTGGCTCCCTAATCTTTTAGTCCCTTGGGACGTGTATGCTTTAAATTTTGATACGAAATTTCAGAAACACAGTATGTGAATTACCGACGTAGGTGGGTAACATTAAGCTAACATTTGTACATGACTGTGATCTGATACCAATCTTAATCCATGGGTGAGCTTTTTTAGCTGTAAGTGCTTTCTGAATCTGATGCCTTGCCCTTATTCCCTTGCTTTCTCTGTGTTAGTAGTTTTGTTTTTTGATGAATTTTTTCCCCTTTTTTGTTCTCTTTTTTTTTGTGTGTGTTTGAATTATAAAGCTGGTTAATTGGACCATTAGCTTCAAAGTGCTAAAGCTATAAATAACATATGCATCAGCCATTCACATTTGTAACTCATATTCATACATTTATTTCTTTATTTTGTTAGTCAAGTTCTAACTAATAAAAAATATCTCCACTCTTTACACAGACATAAGATAAGAAGGGAGAAATGGCAAATCAGCCTCCATCGCGTCCATGGTTCCGTTTGTCTTCAATTGCACGTCCAGCTCCACCACCAGAACCTGCTCCGACTCCAACTCCAGCACCCATTACTCGACCTGCATTAATCAGGCCTATTACTCAGCCACAAGAACCTATTGTTGCCCCACCTGTGCCAGCTTCTGGTCCAGGAGGTGGCACTGCATCACTACCCACTTCTCCAGTTTTAAGGCCAGCTGCTCCTACAGCTGTGTTGCCTACTACTTCTCCGGTTCAAACCACTGCAGTGGTCGCTCCAGCTCCGACCACTACAGTGGTTGCTCCTGCTCCTGTTTCCACTTCTCTTCCATCTTCTCCGAAACCAAGACCTGCAGCTCCTACCTCTTCGCTTCCACCTTCGCCAATTCTGAAACCAGCTCCTACCTCTTCTGTACCAACATCCCCTGTGCGTAAGATTGCACCAACTGCTACATTTCCAGGGCCAACTTCTCCTGCTCCTAAACCTGAACCTGTTACCTCCTCTGTAACAACTTCCCCTGTCCCAAGAGCCGTAACCACTACAACAGCTCGTGTTCCAAGCCCAGCTGCACCATCTCCAAGAACCATTAAGCCAGAAGTACAAACCCCGCCTGCTTCTCCTAAGTATAAGTCTACAGCTCCACCGCCTTCTCCTTTAATCCTACCACCTGCTAAGATAAGATCTGATGCAGAACCTGAACCTAAAATACCATTAGAGGCAGAACAAAAGTCTGTTCTGTTTCAAAAAACTGTAGAAAAGTCAAAACCCTCGTACAATGGTACCAAGCAAACTGAGAAAGACCTTATAGATTCAATCAAGTCCGGCATTGCTCATCTTGGGAAGCAAGAAGCATCAAAAGATGGAGAAACCAAAGAAAAAATTCACAGAAAGAAGATTCCATCAGATTCTGAAGGTGGAGGCATGAAGGTTATAACAATTGCTGGTGAAAACAAAGGTGCGTTCATGGAAGTAATTCGTTCTCCTAACAAGAAACACGTGTTTGAAGGCAATTCTTATCAAATCCACGATAAGGGAACTACAAGAACCGACGGATGGAGAAGCTATAGCAGCAGCAGCAGCAGTAGCAGTGGAGAAGAAGGAAAGCCAAAATTGAAGGACAAAAGCCGCAATGGAAGATCGCTAATGTCACCACCAATGAGTGCTTTCATGAACAGCAATGTTCAAGGTGTTAACAACTCCATTGTCTACAATTCTTCTTACAATCACCATGATCCTGGAATTCATCTTTCTATGTCACGAAAGCCTGCGGCCGGCGGCGGCTTTCACATTAAGGATCACAGCAAAGGGTATCATGGTTAAGTATTATGGAGAAAGAAGAGAAGTCACCATAAAGACAATATGAATTTGATTTGTTGGGTTTAGGCTACAGTATATTGTTATTGGTGAGAATAAATATAAATATTAAATTAAAATTGAGTGATGATAAGAGAGTCTGATTCTTCATTGTTGTATTCCACTTATAGTGGAGTATGATCGAAGAAATATAAAATTGTTCGAATGTCTTTTTTTTCAATATATGGGAATGTAATAATTCCAGAATTGCATCAGACTTTGTAAATTTATTTGCAAGTTGGGAACAATCTTTTTTTTCTCCCTCATGTAATTTGTTTCCCTCCAGTCTCCATTTGGTTATTTGAATATTGCCAAATGGACCATGAAAATAAAACTAAAATGAGATCAGCTATCAAAATCTTAGATTTCATTCACTCTACAAGAATTTTTAGTAGTAGTTGTTTTGTTCCCCTGAAAAAATGAATTATCAGTGTTAGATATGCAACCCAGAACGAGAAACATCAGCTGTTGAACACTTGCAGAGCGAGTGCTGAGTAGGGGCGTTTTCTGGTAAAAGTCAGAGTCCAGCCCATCTAGTGATTGTTCCAGGCTTATTCTTGAGCCCATGTTTGGCCAACTTTTCATTCTGATGGGTGCCGAAGAATTTCAATTGTCATTGGGTAACATGTAAATCCAGTTAATTTTTTTATTTTTTAAAAACTAATTGAAAAGAAAAAATTAGTTTTATTAAATTTTAAAAGTATTTTTGATTATTTTATTAAAAAATTAAAAAGAAAAACGGACATTGTTATAATAGTGGTACAAAATCTGTACAATAATTATACAACAACTGTACAATAATATAGTAATACAACAACATCTGTACGATAAGTCTGTATTTTTTTATGCTTATACAAAGTAGTACAATAATTGTATAAAAAGAATGTAATAATTGCACCTATCTTTTTTTTTATTTGGAATCTTTTTAGCTAAATAAATTAACCAAGTGTTTTTTTTAAATAAATTAATTAAATGTCCTTTTTTCTTCTAAATTAATATTTTTTATAATTTTTTTGACAATAAAACTTTTTTTAATTATTTTAATTGTTCAAACCGTTTCTCTGAGACCCATTATTATTAGATTTTAGTTCTTGGCCCTCATAACCTCTTCATGAATAAACAATTAATGCATTAATTGAATCACAACTTTTTTTTTTTTTAAGGGATTTATATAGAATTTTCTTTTTATCAAACTAATAAGCAGTTTTCATAAAAAAATAATGAAAATGGTCCCTTTAGAAAGATCAATTTTGTTGAAAAAAAAAATTTGAAAAGGCCATTTCATTGTTTTCATAGCTTGCTTTAGAGTGAAGAACGAACGATCGGTATGGTTCACCCCAAACGAACTTTTGATAATTACAGAGACTGCTACGCTTTAGAACACAACTTTTATGTAAACTTCTTATGGTAATTTAGAGGTCACGAAAGGTTTCAGACTTTAGTAGTTTGGAGATTAAACGGAATATATCTTTTTTTTTTGGGTAAACTTCTTCTAAGATACCTAAGCTTATGATAATGGTATTTTAAGGGTTATTAAGGGTTTCAAACTTACAGTGGTTCAGGGATTAAAGGAAATATATCTTTATTCTGGGATATATTTCATCTAAGATACCTGAACTTTAGAGATTTTAATACATTAGTTTTTAAACTTTAAATTCTTACTTAAAAATACCTGGATTTCATATGAATTTGCACAATATATACATTTGAATGAAAATACCCCTCCTTCTACCTAGATAAAAATTTCATTTTTCATTTTGATCTTCTAACTTGATATTATTTTTCAAAATTAAAAAAATCATATTTTTTATATTGATTTCTTTTAGTAAAATAATAATAATAATAATAATAAATTTATAGACCGACTTTTTAATTTTTTTTATATTGTAATGCAAATCATATGCTTATAAAATAAACACCATACGTTTTAAAATAATAATTATTATTTTTAATTACAAAATATAATTAATTCGAATAAAAATTATATTTAATAAATATGTAAATATTATATTTATTAATAGATAAATAGTAATTAGATTTGAATCTATAATAATAATTATAGATTTTTTATAATAATAATAAATTTTTTGCATCGAAATTACATTAAATAAATCATTTGGTGGGATGATCCGGTCACAACTCACAAATTGTATAATTTTTTTAAACTTGATATGAAAAAAAACCTCCCCGGAAAGGCCTTCAATTATTCAATTGATATGACTTGATCTATTTGGTATTGCGATTGAATAATTGATCCCTGTGTGTTGGTTGATATATGCTTCCTGTTAAAAGAAGTATTATTCGTTTAATTGACGGAATGAAATGATTTAATCTCATTTGTTCATTTGACATTATTAGAAAAACATTGATGACGAAGAGAAGCTGAAGGCTGAAACCGAAGCCACAAACAAGCCAATAACATGGAGACTGTCTGAGACCAATATAATTCAGGTTGCTTGCCCTACATAAATGTTAATGGAAGCTCGATTCATACTTTTATCAAACTTTTGCCGAGTGGGGCTTTGGATTCAAATCTTGCATGTGCAGCCTTTTTTAATGTCCGTTGATTGGAAAGGAAATTTCTGGCTCTGCGACTCTGGTTTACATCTCACCCAATGTATTACCTATAATATTAAAGCTACAGATTTTAAAAGTCACGAAAATAATAAAGAGAGTGGACAGAATTCCGCTAGCTTGTTATTTATATTTATTTCCTCATAATATAATTTAAACATGGTTGAAATTAATGCCAGTTCATAATGTATATTCGGAAAAAAAAAAAATTCTGCAATTTTTATGTGCCAGAAAAATAGAATCTACAACACTTCTTTCTTTCTATCCTTTTCAAGAAAAAAAAAAGGGACGTGCTTGAGTTTTTCTTCTTCTATAGGCTCTAGGGAGGTCCGTTGTATTCATATTTTAACCAAAGACTATATGCTAAGAATAATCTTTTGATTGAGTGAATTCTTTTGGCAAACGTATGATGATTAAATATATGTAGAAAATTTCATTATACAGTATGCTTACTCTAAGAATTTATGCCTTATTTCTAAAAATTTCTCTTTCGACTAAAATAGTAATAGTATTATATTAGCTTGTCATTTAAGGCATAAATGCTTGTTTGTTGAAGTTCATAACGGGAATGTCAAATGTATATTTTGTAATATATTATTTAAGGAGTAATTATTTTGTAATATTATAATTTTGACAGAGACTTGACTAATTTTTATTTTTCTCCTTTCAAAAAAAATTATTTTGCACTTAATAATAGTTTGTAGGGTAAGTGAATGAATTCAGTGTTCACACAAGTTGAGTCAATTAAAATTTTTTCCAAAGCGCAATATGTGGGTGAATGATGAATATAAAGGGCATTAAAGGTAGAAAAAAAATTTTAATTTAAGTTCACCAATAAGGACCATACAAAAAAGAAATATATATATATATATTAGAATCTATCTTTTGCTTGCTCAATCAATTTTAAAATTTTCTTCTCCAAGTTTGCTTTTGTTGCGACTCAAAAAGAAAAGGTTTGGTTTTAATCAGGAGAGACCAAAAGGGTCCCTGCAATTTCATTGTACCATTAAATTAAACCCCCTTTTCTTTCATCATAGAATCCAAAGCTTCATACAATATTTCCACGTCAGCAACTCTCTGTACCCAACATTTCTACTGTTTATCAACTTGGTTCCTTCCACAGTTCCTGCTACTTGCAATTGTATCGTGAATCATGACTACTCATACGTACTCTACAATTTGTACTGCCTCTTTGAAGATAATAATACACGCATATTCTGCTGACTGTGATTCAGCTAGTCTTTTTATTAAGTTCATGTATTCAGTTTTTTTTAACCCACAAAGTTTCAATAATTTGATGCATATTTTTTAGAATTGGACTATTTTTATTGTATACCCCAAAATAGTCTTAGGCACATTAAACCTCCATGTACAATACAACCTCTTCAAATTGATACGTGATAAATTAATAAATTCTCTAAGATAATATTTTTCTCCGGTCTCGACTTGGACCAGTTGAAAATTTAACAAATTTCGATAAGATGATATATTTTCAAAATACCGCTATGTAAATATATGATCCCCTTAATATTATAAATTAATAATTATTATTGATCCATGATTGTTGATTTCATGACACTTTTTAGGTGAGGAGCCATTGTTAGATATGATTTTAAGAAATTTTCTATCTTGTTTATATAGTATTTTATATTTCCATAACAGTTTAAATGTTTTTAATAAAAATAAAATTATTAAGAAACAATGAACATTATTTATTAGTTTTCATTAATATTATGTACAAAGAATCTATGTTTTAGAATCATTCAATTAATATGATACAGTACACGAATTTTCTTAGAATACAGTGCTTTTTGATGTAATCAAAATTTAACTTCAATTAATTACAAAAATCTCTTTTAACTTAATAAATATTAATTTATCGGTTAATTAATATCTCGATAAAATAATAAAATATTATAATATCAACAATATTAATTTATGGAGGTTTTACTGTACATGTATATTCTGCAAATGTGCTGCAATCTGCATTATTTACACGTTTGATTTATTTTCACAAGACAAACGTCCTTTTTCACATACCAAAATTGTGATTTTAAAGAAATAATTTTGCAAAATATTTAAGCATCAGAAGCTTTATGGAGTTGAACCATATTCCAGGTGGAAGGTTATTAAGTAGCTTAATTACGATTTGTTAATGGATAACAAAATTACAAGCAGAGCATGACATATAATAAAAGTCTCTCTTTGACCTCTAAATCTCTTGCTAACTTTCCATTATCATTATTATCTTAAATATGTACATGTGCAATAATGAAGCTGTTTTCAACTGTACTTTTGTCTTCAAACTTTTCCCAGTTTGTTAATATACAGGATTTTAGCAAAGGATAATGATATGCACTTCAAGCTGGATTTTCATTGTTTTGGATTGATGCTCAATTTGATGCACTAATAATCTCAACTAAAAGAAAATAAAATTTTATGGACCGGTTTGAATCACTAATAATTTTTGTGGATCCTCAAAGTTCAAACTATTTATTTTGAAAAGCATTTTTAATAGTCATTCTCAAACCAAATTATGGCCCAAATTAATTTTGTCCATCCGGAAACCATTGACCTATTTTTTCTCATCACAATTTGATCTTTAAACTTGGCAGTAATATTCCTAAAGGATTAAAATGAATTTTTTTTTTCAAATACTACCCCATATTTAGAAAGGATAATTATTATTTAGTCCATATATTTATATTTTATATAATTTAGTCCCAATTAATTTTTTGAATATTATATTACATTATATTATATTTAAATTAACATGACTTAACAAGGTTAAATTAAGAAGAATTAATTATAATTGCATCAACAAAAACAAAATTAGGTAGAGTTAGGTATCTGAAATAGTGAGAACAGAGAGAGTGGAGACTGTAGCTAATAGCTCTGCAATTAGAAGCCATTTTTTCCCATATTATTAATACACATCATATCATATGGAGAATTTCGACCTATCGATCAAGCCAGATAGACTCAACATTCTCAAAACATGCCATGCCTATATACTTTTGTAGGCCCCACAAGACACATGTCATCATCTAAGCTAATCACCACTATTTGGCCCCTCCTTTTTAGTTGTTCATCTAAATCATTTCACATACTTACTCTCTTTGGCATTTCCCTTCTAACTGTAACACTTTGCTCGCCAAGTTGTTGCGCTCAACATGAAGGTTTCATTTACTTAAATACATTTCAATTTATTTATAATTTTCTATCTGCCTCCATTTATTTATAGTTTTCTATCTTCCTCAAATCATGATAATCTTTTTATTTTTTGGGTACAGATTTTTAATTGGGTGCAGAGGAGGTTTCATCAGGGCACCCTCAAAGGTTTGTTTGTACACCATATGTTTTTTTTTAATTGTGATTAGAAGTTAAATTGAACTAATGGGAAAATTAAGAAATTTGTTTAATTTGGACAGATGGGTTGGCTCGAAATGTGAAAAAAGCTGAGTCAATTACAAATGATGCAGACAAGCAAGCATTGCTGAAACAAGTAGCTCTGGTGGACGTGCTTGATGGCTGGAAAGATGGCATTTTAACAATTGGCACTTTGGGCCTAGACCCTTTGAAACCCTTCAATCCCCACTTAAACACTGAATATTTTGTTTTAGAAAGTGAAGAAGAAGAGGAGGACGATTATGATAATGGCGTCGACGAGGAACAGCAAGATGATCAATATTCAGAGGGAGATGATTTTTGTGAAGGAGAAGAAGAGGAAGAAGAGCAGAACCCTTTAATGTTTACGAGATTTGAACATAATTTTGAGAACAATACATCATTACCTTCTGATGAAATGAACGTTATGCAAAAGAATTCAAATTTGAATGAAAATGAAGAAAGAAAAAGGAAAGGAGAAAGAATAACACTTGCAGAACTGTTCTTGGCGGATTCTGACATGAAAAAGAAACCAAATTGTTGTGATCAAGTTGACGTGGAGGAAGATAATAAAAAAGCAAGTGTTCGTGCAAAGAATAACGGTCTTTCCTTTGCCAAGAAACTAATTCCTCATGTTGGAGAGGATTCACGTCCGATCAAGAAATTTCACAGAGTGAGTTACATGTCATGTTCAATAATTTCTTCTTCTTCTTTTTTAATCTTGCAAATTGACTAATTATATAATGCGTTTATTTTATAAAATTTGTAGTTGATGAGAAGGATGTTGAAGAGAAAAATCCATCCAGAACTTGAAGGAAAAGGCTACAATCAAAATAAGCAACTTGGAAAAGGAGCAAATGAATCCGTTTCTCTGCTTCCAACATCTCAGGTTATGTGTTTTCTCCTTTGTTTCCCTTCAATTATTGGCATGCACAAGGTTAATTACTATTATTATGTTTAATAATGGAGAAGTTAATAAGAATTAGCAAAAGAAAAAAAAAAGTTAATTATTATTACTACAGATGTTACATCTCCAACACCTTCAATTCATAAAAACCAAGACTACCCTATGAGTTTGATGCCTAGAGTGGACTTTAGTGGCTTTCTGGGTATTTTTTTTCTCTACTTATTTATGTGCTTAATTTAAATAGCTTTGCGTTCTTTTTTTTTTTTTTTAATTTTTTGATTTTACATAAATAATCATAACTAAGTATTTTGTCCAGTAATTTTTTATTTATTCCAGACTAAATTTTTGTCACAACACAAACAAAATTGGAACATGAAGAGACAAATCAACTGATGCTCAATAAACTAGCTAGATGATTACTTAATCATCCGATTAACCTTCAACTTAACATGGCTTGGTACATATTATTAGACAACATGGTGCAATAATAATTGAAAAGAGAACAAATAATAATTGTATTATGTTAAGACCATGTCCCATGAATCACATTCATATTGCCAATTAAATTCCATTATATATCACTCAAGACATGACATATGGAAATGACTTATATTCATGAATAATAATAAAAGTAACAGTAGTACAATGGATAATTACACTATGTGTTCAAACATCCAATCATTGGGTATATCTGTCATCAAAATTCATCTGCTTGACCCTATCAAAATTACAAATGGGACCCTATTCTCAATTTACGAGTATAGAGAGAGAGAGAGAGGTGCTTAGTATTAGGAAGTAACCTTTTGTAGTTGTACGTACCCAGGCAGCATTAGAAATTTTAGCATGCATGGTTGTTAGGTCAAGGTGAAGATGATATGAAGCTGTCCTTCCTCTTCCTGTCATTTTCAATCCATTTGAAATCCATAATACAAACTTTCAAATCACATGCCAATTTATCTTGCTACAATCAAATGGCTTCCAACCTTCATTTATTTCTGTAATGATAGTCCCGTATAATTTACTTACTGTAATATATTTTGTTTTTTGGCAGGTGTTCTAACCATATAAGATTTCGAGGGATGACTCAATTAATTTGGTAGGAATGTATGTATTTTATTTTTTGTATTTTGATCAAGGAAGGCGTTTTCAATGTAAGTGTGACACTGAATTATGTGATTTTGTTTTGTAACTTTTTGACATTGGATTTGGATTTCTTAAATTGTTGGATGTTTGTTTTTGTTATTGTTTTACTGTTGAAATTATAATATGAATTAACGAGGTCACAATTGCTAATACATGGTATTGTTAGGACAAACAAATAGATTTAAAGTTTACAATTTTTTTCCCTATACAACAAAGCTTTTGTTTCTGTCATAACCCCATAATATGACGCTATTTTTTTTTTTCTTCAAGCTTGGTCCCTCTTGTCTCCTCAATCCATTTCGTTATCCTGTTCTAGGAGCAATCACCAACAATAGCCAACATCTTTTTCATTCTGTATTTATTTGGTTTTCTTACCAAATTTTCTAACAGGAATGTGAAAATTAAATCAATCTCCTTTTCAATTCTTGATCTCTCTTCCTTATAATATTTTGTTTGGGTTGCTCAATGTAGGCATATGCTACTTGCCCCATCTAACTTTAGCATGCATTACTGTACATATTAATATTTTTTTTTTCAAGAGAGAGAGGGAGCACGCTTTTGATTGTTTTATTTATTTATTTTTTTTAAGTGCAATATATCTTATATTACATTTAAAATTAATTAATTTTGTTTGAGTCATTCATACTTTCTATACAATTCAAATAATGAGATATGTAATTGGAAAAAAAAATTATACGAAAACATTTTTTTTTTTTCATACACAGAAAAGAATATTAACATATTGCTTGGATTGGCTCACCACGTCTACTTGAAAATTAATTGGGCTTATTGAGAACAGGCTATCTCAAGGACCAAGTCCATTTTCCTAGTTGTGCAAGTAGTTGAAGGGATTTTTTATTTTTTTTTTTTTTGAGTTTAGTCCATTAATATTACCACATTCTGAAAAATTAAATTTTTAATAATAATTTTTAAAATAGCTATTTTTAATTATAAACAGTTTATAAATATATTATAAACATACTATAAATAATTTATAAACGAAATAAATATGAATCTTTTAAGAGTTAAAAATTAAAAGTATAATTAGAATAAAAGTTATTTTCATACTTAAAAAACTCAATGTAGACTGAAAGGTTATCTTAGTTCATTTATGGCGGAAAAGATATTTATAGTGGTCTAAAGCTCAATGTTCCTACAGTGGAAAATATGGTCGGGATACTGTATGTTTACTGTGAATAGATATGGGATGTGACCACATTGGCAACTTCTGGAGACGCCACGTGTGTAGTAGGTAACCTGCCAACAGCAGTGTCAGGTACAGGTCAGACCATACGCAAGTACACCACGAGCTCGCTGGGAGAAGTTTAGGAGGCACTCTAGCTCTGGTTGTATGGTTAGTGATCGACTTTTCTTCGGACTCAGTCGCGAGTCGAGTCCTCAAATGGATAGAAAGGCTTATACTGAGTATTTTCTAATATTATTGAAAGTTAAAGTTGAAGGGGAATTCTTTTTATTGGATTTTTTTTTTTAATTTTAAGAATTTGTTATTGGATTATTAGTTGAAGGGAATTTCTAGGAAAGAAATTGTAAGAAATACCAGAAATAAATATTGGGCAATAAAAAAGATATAAAATCTGGAAATTGTAGTAGATAGATAAACACTAACACATTTTAGAAAATTACAAAGTTGACCCACCAGTGTTCCACATCCACACTAACCCACTAACCACCAAATGCAGAATGCATCACCTGTTTTTTGTATCATTTTCAAAACACTATCCTAGCAAATTATGAACACAATAAATATCATATTTTTTTAAATAAAAATATAATAAGTATCATATTGAATTTAAATTAAATGGTACGAAAATAAATTTTAAAATTCAAAGCGTAGTTAAAACTGTATGAAGTAAAATTTTGAATATCGACTAAAATAGACCCCTCTAAAAATTGTAAAAACAAAGTTTTAAATAAACATAAAAATGCATTATAAAATTGCTGAGAAACTTTCTATCATTTGTGTCACCGCAAAATTAATTTATTCATTGCATTATCAATATACGGGTCAATTATATTGAAAATACCTGAACTTTGGGATTCTTTCACTGCGGTACCTAAACTTTAAATTCTTTCACAAAAATAGCTGACCTTTGAAGAAATTTGCAAAGAAAACGATTTTACCGGTTTAAAGGTGGGAGCCGGTAAAAATGCTGACGTGGCGCTGACTAACCTGTTCCCACA
>CATIWJ010463322.1:0-16353 GCA_949640765.1 Croton laevigatus | reverse complement strand
ATTTCTATCCTCCCCTCTCATAAAAAATACAAAACAATAAAAATTTCTTCAATTTGGAATTATTAGTTAATTTGAAGAATGTAGAAAGTATAAACCATAATCTTACTTTCAACACTGATAAATAAAAATTCAAATTGCTATTTGCAGTAAAATCTCTATTTTTTATTAGAAAATTTCATCTTATTTAATTAATAATTAATTAACAATTTGTCTTATAACATCAGCCCATACATACAACTCTTTCCCCTAAATAAATAGTATTAAAATACAATTTGACGAATTTAAAAATAAAAATTAATAATTTCCCGTCCTGACGTCATTATCTAAATTTAGCTTTGGAATTTCTCTTATCGTGCCCCTTACTGCGTCCCTTACTCTTGTCTAAGGCACAATTTTATATTTCTTTGGACCAATCTACCCTCCTCTCCCATATATATATTTCCGCGGGCACTTCAATCTCTCCACCAAACTACAGAAAATTGAAACTGTTTAAAAAAAAAAATTTGCTTATTTCTTCTCTCTGTCTATTCCCTCCTTCAGCGCTGGAAACAGTACCGTTTTTAAATCCCGGGATGACAAAGGTACATCCAAACATCGCTGCTGCCGCAACCGCTCCCGCCGCTTCCGATCTAAAGCTGAAGACATCTACTCAATTAGAGGCAGATGCGGCTGTTCTAACTGTATGGAAGAAGTCTTTGCTTTTCAATTGTAATGGATTCACGGTTTTTGACGGCAAGGGAAATCTCGTATTTAGAGTCGATAATTACATGACCGGCTCAGGTTCTAACGGCGAGATCGTTCTCATGGATGCCGCCGGCAAGCCTCTCCTCACCATCCGCCGAAAGGTATTCTTCTACAATAAATTGATAAATCCGTCGTTGTGGATTTTAATTTAATTTTTCATTTGCTGATATATGTATATACATTGATTTGTTTATCAGAAGCTGACCTTGGCGGATAATTGGCTGGTGTACGATGGAGAAACTTCGGTTAATCCTCGATTCTCGGTGAGGAAACACGTGAACATTCTTAACCATAAGTGTTTGGCTCATGTGAGTACAGCTAGCAATAGCAAGAACAATCTCGTGTACGAAATCGAAGGATCGTTTGCGCATCGGAACTGCGCCGTGTACGACGAGAAGAGGAGGAGAGTAGCGGAGATAAAGCAGAAGGAAGCAGTCGGAGGAGTGGCCTTTGGAGTCGACGTATTCCGGCTAATTGTAGGACCGAAAATGGACACTTCTGTGGCGATGGCTATCGTCATCCTCCTTGACCAAATGTTTAGTTCTTCTAGACGCTTCTAAACATATAATCAAAATCAAACTCCCGCCGTACTTTAGATGTAGAAATTAAAAAAAAAAAATAATGGGACCTATCTGGGAAACGGGAAGTTGCAGATCCGGCGGCGACACCTTCGGCCCCTACTCTACCGACACCTCTCTCTGTAAACCCATTTTCACATTCAAATCCCCACTGTTTATTTCCCTTTTCATTTCTGTTTGTTTTGGGGTGATTAGAGCTTGGTTTTTTCCTTTTAAATAAAAAACCAAGCTACAAGTAAGTGGGGATGTATATATTTTTCAGCCAAAAATATTTATATATTACTAGTAAATTTCTTGCTTTCTGTAATTTTCTATGGGGTTTTTTTGCTATGATCATAGGTCTGGTGTCGTCTGGTGATTCATTATTTCCCATGTAATGATATTTCTCGCTGTAGAGAATTTCAAATCAAAATATAAAATTTTGATATTGATTCATCGAGTGTATAGGGAAAATAAGGGGTTATAGTTTGTATCTCTATTGGTAAAATTTTGATATTGATTCATCGAGTGTTTTGATTGAGTTTAGAATACTGTACTTTTTAAGTATATAGTTTGTTATTTTTATAATAAATTCACGGTATACGATCAAATATTATTTGGCTGGGTAGGAAGACGTTCGGATGGGGGGAATTGGATTCTCTCAAGGTTGTGCAAGCAATTTCTAGAGTTGAAGCGAGTGTGGCCTGATAATTGAAGATTGCAAGGTGCTAATTTCACAATTACGTACCAGGGGTCACTTTGTCCTAGGTTAGAAGGCATGCTAATGAAACATCTTATGGGATGTTTCATTTACCGCTAGCTCTCGTCTTTGGGATTCAATTCCAATTTGTATTGCTTTTTTTTTTTTTTTTGAATAAAAATTTGTATTGCTTATTTGGTTAATCCTTAATTAATAAGATTCTCATTTTGTTATGTCAAAAAAAATAATTATTTAAAACATCAATCAATTTAGTTTTCAAGAGTTTTTTCAATTTAAATTTAAGCGTTCATTAATAATTTTATTAATTTTTTTTTCCTACAATTAACCAGGTTCACAATGGAAAAAAAATATCCTTTTTAATTATTGGTATAATGAGAATTATTTATGAGAAAACTCAATTACATTATTATGGAAACAATTCAGTTGCACCATGGTTGATAACTTGGTATACAGTGAGCCCAAAGAGTAAAAAAACCAATCTGAAGTTTCTTTCAATGTGAATGAATGAATCTGAAGTTTATTTGTGTGCGTCCCTGAAAAAGACAAAAGAAAATAGATATGCGGTGAGCGTGGATCGAACACGCGACCTTCAGATCTTCAGTCTGACGCTCTCCCAACTGAGCTATCCCCGCTGATGTTGCATGAGTCATATTTTTTTTTCTTATACATATAACAATTATCCAAATTCGAAATGATGGCGTGCAAAATAATTAGATGTTGGTTGTAGGATAACAATTTCACCAGCTATCTACCTATAAATCGAGGCGTTGGGTTAAAGTTAATTGATTGCGTGTTAGGTTTGAATATTATCTGTAACTCATTAGCATCTATATATATATAACTCAAATATATATACTAAATGCTACGTAATTTCCAAGTTTATATTTAGAGACTAACTTTCAAATTTTTAAAATTGCATAAAAAAAGCTCATCCCATTCGGTTTATAATTATATGTTTTCGCCTCTTAAATTGAATACATGCTACTACAGCTTTGTCACCATTTATGCTGTGGTTTAGAGAGAATAACAATCAAATAGTGAAGGTTTGGGCATAAATAAGTTTCAAAATAAAACTAAATGTTAATAACTTCAAAATATACATTTTTTAATAATGTTTTATACATCCACTAACTTGTTGGGAAATCTGTTTTTAAAAAAAACTTGTTGGAAATCTGTTTTTTAAACAATCCAATTTTTTAACGCTAAATCCTAGCCCGTAGATTAGCATGTGCAAGCAGAACATTTGCACAGAGCCTCCACATTTTTAAGGGCCTCTAGTTGCCAGAGTTCCTTGTACCTAGGCCTCTCACTAGATTTCATGGAAGATAGAAGAAGGGGCTGCTGGTGGTTTGGTTTGTGGCGGCTGCAAATATGAAAGGAAGAAGAAAGAAAGGGAAGGGTTTGCTTTTAATGAAACGGTGCGCATCACACTTTTAATTATTTGACACTGCTCAGGTTTATGGGCCTACGGTGAGGACGCTTTTCTATTTTCCTTTTTCTAATTCTCTTTAGGCTGCCTGCTATCAAATAATTACATAAGCTTTACTATATTTTTTCATAGCTTTTGGGTGCTGTTAATTTCGAAACTCTTCTGGAAGGTATTATTTCCTCATTTAATTCATTTTTAATTTTGTAGTTCCCCTTTGACTTTTTAGAACAGAGCCCCTAACAGTCATTCAACGGCCCTGACTAAATCATGGGTGTTAATTAATCCAAATTGAATTGGAGCTCGACAAGACTAGTAAGAACGGCAAAATTATCGTTACCAAGTTTTAGCGGAACAACATATCCAAACTTCAAACTTGAGACTATAGGTTAAGTTAGAACATCCTCTTACAAGTTGATCTAGGCTGATATATAAAATGAAATTTTTGAGCTGATGTGATTGTGAACAATTTTACTAAATAATTAGTCACCAAAATAAATGAATGAATGATAGTGGGCTTTTCAAATAAATTCAGGCTTCCAACTTTAAAGATATCTGGACTGGCCCATCATTTAAATAGGTTTCCACAAAATACAAGTAGACATGCTCATCTACTATATATATACACATCATAAATCAGAAATCCCCACCTTTTCGACAATTCAAATTCCTTTTGCTCCCTCTCAAGAAAGCGTTTTACACACGAATTTTCTTCTAAAGTAGATTTGATGATAGAGCTTAAATTCTTTTATACACATCTCTAGGCAATTGGGATTAAGAAATCCAAACTCAACCTTCTTACCTCAACAGCAACCATTCAAACAAGTAATTTCAGTAGAAGAGTGATGCATGTTTTAAAGCTCAGGTTATAACGATTCTAACAAGATCACTTGTGAGTCAAACTGATTCCAATCGATAACCTATTTTTGATTGTGATTCAACTAGAAACGGGTAGAGTTTGGTAACGCTAGCAACTTGTAACTAAGAGGAGCATTTTCAACTATTATGGTTGAATAGCAATTCTAAACAATTTATTATTAGAATTACAGTGGATTCGAGAATCTTCTATAATTGCGGAACTCTTCTTCAACAGCTAGAGACGTGCCAAAGATAAAATCAGAGATGATTACTTTAAAATTGTAATCGTATCAATGGTAGCAAATATCACTTTTTAAAAATCAATTTTAGTATGTAATACAATGTTTTCAAATGTGAGAAAATAAAATATTTTAATGTAAAATTATTTATGCATCCTTCTTAGTCAAATTAACTTTTGATAATTAAAATAAGAAACCGTTGCAATAAGAAATAGAGTTGCTCACGATCAACTTCACAGCAAAAACAAAGTAAATACAATTAACTTGAGCTTCTTATTTTTAAATTAATCGTTTCTGAGCTTCGCCATTTTCGAAAATTGCTTGCTTGTTGGAGTAATTGTTAGATTTAAATGGGTAAGTTTGAGTGAAAGTTTAATTTTTGAATTTATGTGCTATTTACTGGTTGTCCCCTTCACCCTTTAATTAATTTATAAATAGCATAGTAAAAATTCCCTCAAAAAATAACATGTTGAAAATTAATAATATTGATAATCATACTTAATTACTAGATATTTTATTTAACAATATTGATAATCATATGTCTTACGAAACATCTTAAAAAAAAAAAAAGTCATAAACATTTTTTGTTAGGAAAGACAAACTTATTTATAGTTCACAATCACAATAATTTCATATTTTGAAAGGCTCTATGTAATTTTATTACCGACATTAATACAAACAACATTTTGTTCATAAATTTATATTGATAAATAACTAATTTTCTAATTAAAAACATTATTGCTCTTTGTTACAACTGAAAACATTAATATTAATATCAGAAAAGAAATAGATACCTTAATGGATATGCAACGTAAATGTCTGTCATTGTTCAAAAATCACTTTTAAGCAATTTTAATTTAAAATCAAATAAACTATCAGTTGTTTAGGGTTTTTTTTTTCTGACTTATAAGTTATATTTACTTAAGCAGTAAATTGCTGTTTTTTCATAAGTAATTTTGAAGAAAAAAAAACAATCCCAAACATCCTCATATATATATTATTTTTTCGATCCTCAAATTCACATAAGAGTTTAAGTTTCTTCAAAAAAGTTGGATTTACTTTTAAATTATATTGATGTATTATGTTTTACTCTGAAAGTTTTTTTCAATAAATAAAAGAATTATAGAAGGTTTTTTTAACTTCTTTTATATTTTACAAATAATTAATAAACTTTCAATAAAAAAAATATTAGTATTTTTCTCTCCTTTTCTGAGCTGCTCAAAAATTCTCAATCTAATAAGGGAAAAGAAATCAAATATATTATTTCAAAAATGAATTTTACATATATAATTAAAATTATAATTTAATAATAATTTTTTAGAAAATAATGAATGCCTAAACAAATTGACACATACAACGCCTGCTAATATAATTAAAATATAGGAATTCTTATTTTTATAAAGGGAACATTTTAAAAATTTTTTAAAAAATAATTAGAATACTAAATAGAGAGATGTGCCTTAAAATTCTCTCCATTTTAGTAGATTTGTAGATTTTTATTTTAAACGAAGGATTTAATTTACGGTCACGCAATATAGGGAGGCTCTCCCAACCAACACATGTCCGGATATGAATTTGAACTTGTGGTCCATAGATTACAACACATTGTACTA
The DNA here is from genome assembly GCA_949640765.1 of Croton laevigatus. Classification (NCBI taxonomy): domain Eukaryota; kingdom Viridiplantae; phylum Streptophyta; class Magnoliopsida; order Malpighiales; family Euphorbiaceae; genus Croton; species Croton laevigatus. The sequence goes on along the minus strand of CATIWJ010463322.1, from coordinate 10,195 downwards.
ATTGATAGACTAAACGCTCAACTCCGTAGATTTGAAATAAAGCGAGTATTAAAATATTAAAATTCCAAATTAAGTTGAAGTCAAAAAAATAAAAAAGTGTTACAAAATTAAATTACCAGTGCCTTCTACACCTAACCGATGGATCATGGACTGCCATTCAACCCTCGCTCTCACTCACCAACCCAACTACTACTGTCCGCAGCATGCATGCGCGCATGCCTCAACCACATTAATATACAAGGGTTGACATCTTAAAAAATCCATAATATTTTTAAGAATACGTGTGGAACACAAACTTAAAATAATGTAAATTACCTTCTCCATTAATATTTATTTTCCTAATACTTGTTAGCTAGTATTTTACTTACTTTAAATTCAGTTATTGTGTGCTAATCCGTTTTATAAAGTGTTAGTGGATCTAGTATTTTACGAGTCACCCATTTTTAACTTCTACATATTGCTATAAGTGTCGTTTATTTATTATCTTTAATAAAAAGGGATAGTAGTATTTTGATTCTAATCAAGGGTTTCGTTTAAAAATTTTTAAACAAATAATTCACTGTCCAAAAAATTTAAAAACATATTTTATTGACAAAATTGTCATTTATGACTCATAAAGTTAAAAATTAAAGATAATTGCAAAAAAAGGACATTTTTTAGAACAAACAACTTCATCCAACTTGTATCACGCATTAGTTTATATCCGTTTACACCTAGTTTACAGTAAGCCTATAAAATTGTCGATTAATCAAACTTTAACATGCGAGTTTACATAAACTTAGGATTAGGACACCTACACGCGTATGAAACTAGTAAGAAATTGAAATAAAGTGAATTCATCATAAATATAAAAATCAACCATAAGTAAAATGAATTTATCGTAAATATACAAATTCAATTAGAAGCAAAATAAATTCATAGATATATAAAACGAATTTCGCTGTGAAGATTGAAAATCCCATACGGATTCATTTTCACGAGAAGCTGGAGAAGAGAAAAAAACCAAAAAATTGAAAATCGTCGTCCACATCATCATAGATATAAAAAATCAATTGGATTTCCATGTAAAAATCATACTTTAAATAGAACATAAGTTTAAAAAAAAAAAAAAACTCCATAAAAAACAAAATCAAAACAATGCTTGACCTTCAAAATTGGATTCACCAGATCATTTCACTCTAGTGACAGCTGCTTGGGTCTTTTTGATGTTTGAACTTCCATTGCTACCTTTAACATCTCCTCACTTTCATGGGATCTGCTCGATATCAAGAGTATGGAAGCAACCCGTAAAGACATGTAGCTAGTTGGAAGCGAAGACAAGAATGACAATTTTCATTTTGTTTCTAAAGAAGTTGAAAGTGAAGTCCCACCAATGAATGGCTAAGCCTAAGGCACCGTAAGCTAGCACTATATTTCTTGTTTGGTTCGCTGAAAAGTAACTTTAGAAATCGCAACTAGACATGATACATGTTATGTAAGAAATTAAGAAATGATGGACAATGAAATTTATGAGTGACATCTCAACAATGGATGAAATTACTCTGCATAAAAAAATTAATTAAAACTTAATCTTAATAAATATTTAGTTACATTATGCAAACACCTTCTTGGAAAAAAAAAAAGGAAAAGAAATTATTGCAAACACCTCCAACTGCACTAATGCTCCAATCGATTTGAGATTTGGGACGGCTCTACTTTCCCGTCCTCATGAATATCATGACACAACATATAACTAACGTCATTAAAGAGTTTTGGATACTTGCGTGAGAGGTAGCTTTATTTTTTCTGAAATTGTTGGTCGGGCGACTTGCCCTTGCAGGTCCGCTTTCTCCTTTTCCTTTTTAATTTTAAAATTAAATTATATATTATCTATACATAGTCTCGAAATTAATTTAATAAATAATAATTTAAAATTTTGACTATGTATTATAAATATTATTTAAAATAATTACAACCATCAAATTTATATGATATTTATAATATAAAGTGAAATATAAGACTAACTAAAATTAATTTTAAAACTGTGCACATATAATATATAATTTGATTTTTGAAATAAAAAATAAAATAAAAAATTGGACCCGCCCGATGGCCAAGTCGCATTGCCTATCATCGCCTTTTTTTTAATAGGGAAAAAAAAAAAACACTAGAGGAACTTATGCGATAACATGAGAATATTCCTTTACTTGACGACCAGTGACAAACGCAGATTCGAAGGGTGGAGGGGCTATGTCTTATAATTATTGAGAATTGAAAAAAATTTTGAAAAAAATACAAAAAAAACAAAAAAATTTAAAAAAAAAAAAAAAAGTGGGAGGGGCTAGAGCCCCCTTCTGTCCGTCCCTGTTGACGACCAAACAAATCACGTAAAAGAATCGAGAGAAAAGTGAAAATTTTTCTAGAATGTCACGTGCCGTTAGACGGCGTTGGCAGTTATATATTCAAATAGCCACGCAAAAAAAGCCACGTCTACCCTTAACCCTAGCACAGTTAATAGCTTAGTCTTATTACTTCCGTAAAACCAACGGCGATAGTTCCGGATTTAACACTTTAACCCACAGATCTGTAAAGAGCTTTGGTTTTTGTTTTCAATTGCTTGATTTTTCTAAATCCAAGAATCAGATTCTGTGTCTTAATTAATTTCGCTATTCGTTTCTTTGGTAAGCTATATAATGCAAGTGGGTCTTTTTGTGGTTTGATTTGATTTATATTTGATCATATAGATAATTCATGAAAAAATTTATCTTGGTTCTTGATTCTTTGTTAGATTGAAGAGATAAAGTTATGGGCAGCTCTGGTGAATTCACATGGAAGTTGGCGGATCATCCAAAGCTTCCCAAGGGGAAGACAATAGCAATGGTGGTTTTGGATGGTTGGGGCGAGGCTAATCCTGATCAGTATAACTGTATCCATGTTGCTCAAACTCCTACCATGGATTCTTTCAAAAAGGTTTTAATTTCATTGTTATTTAGTACTTTTATAATCATCTAATTACTAGTTCCGTAAATTGGGGATCTGTATTTTGTGCTTAAATTTGTGTACATGCAGATCTTGTAATGATTCATTGATGTTTTCATTCTGAGATTGATTTACCTTTTTTTGATTCTAAACTTTGTACTGAACTACAAATTGATATTTGTTTCCGTCTTGTGTAGACTGCCCCCGAGAGATGGAGGTTGATTAGAGCTCATGGCACTGCTGTGGGGCTTCCAACTGAAGATGATATGGGCAACAGTGAAGTTGGTCACAACGCTCTTGGTGCTGGACGCATTTATGCTCAAGGGTCAGCTTCTGTTTCACTGGTTTACATGCTTTCATGCAACCAATTTGGTGTATTCAACTTTTCCTAATTTAGGCTATTGCATTATCTGATCGAACTTTATGGTGGAATTTGAGGTGTTTGGAATTTTAATCTGCTATATAATTTACACGATGGTCTCATTAGAACCAGATTGTAAATTAATTGGCCTTTTCGAAACACTCACTGAATCTTTACTTTGATGGATTCTTGATATTAAGATTTTCAAAGTCATAAACTACACATTTGTACTCTTAAATGTCTTTATATACTGATATTATGAATATATGTCTCAGTTGCTCCAAGTTTCAAAAAAATTGTTGTTTTGGATGCAGTGCTAAGCTTGTCGACCTTGCTCTTGCTTCTGGAAAAATTTACGAGGATGAGGGATTTAACTACATTAAGGAAAGTTTTGAAACTGGCACTCTGCACCTCATTGGCCTTCTAAGTGACGGAGGAGTTCACTCTAGACTTGATCAGTTGCAGGTAAATTTTCGAGCTGATGATTGCATAGTGTCATTCTTGCCAGACTGTCTTGTTAGCGGATTATGATGTTTATTGGTCTTGTGTTGCCTGTTTCAAATGCAGTTGTTGCTAAAAGGTGCCTCTGAACGTGGTGCTAAAAGAATCCGTGTTCATTTTCTTACCGATGGACGTGATGTTATTGATGGTACAAGTGTTGGCTTTGTGGAAACTCTCGAGAAAGATCTGGAAAATTTACGCCAGAAAGGTGTTGATGCACAGATTGCATCTGGAGGAGGTCGCATGTATGTTACAATGGATCGTTACGAGGTATTTTTATACTAGAGTTTAAGGAATTTGGTTCCATTTGTATACTTTTTGGCATGTACTTGTGTTTTAGTATAAGTTTCTCTTTTATTAATGGACCTTGCAATCACATTTCTGGGAAAAGAAATTCTGTGGATAAAGAAATAGGAGAAAGAAAGGTCACATGAGGTCGTCTAACATATGTCTCCCTTGGGCAATGGCCAATTGCTATTTTCAAATTCAGATAATTTGGTTGTTTGGTCTCCAAGCAGTAACCGTTGGCATTTTAGTCAAGCTTATCTTAATTGAATAAAGAGCAAGCTTTTTTTCCCTGTAAAAGTTTGAGAGTCGTTGGCAAATAGCCAAATGCCCATGTCATCCTGGTTATACTTTCCAGCTTATTGTTCCTGTAAAATTTTGAGAGGAGTTGGCAAATAGCCAAAGCTCATGTCATCCTGGTTATCCATTCCAGCTTATTGTACCTTTTGAAATCCTGAGACGAGTCAGCAAATAGCCAAAAGCTCGGATCCTCCAGAATTTTTCCCAGCGTATAGTTGTTAACATTATGGATTTAGGATTTGGGATATCGATGTTGGTGAAGTCTGGATTTGAAGCATCAGCCATGCCAAAAATTCAGAACACATACGAACTCTCAGGCTGAAGTAACCTTGAACTTGTTTTAGCAATAAACTAGTAAATGGTAGTAAACTGTATGCAATTCTCAACTGTTCAAAATTTTTAAGTTATGTGCCCAACTTTTCAGTTTTCATGTTCATTTAGTGTCTAAAAATCATTGTGTTTATTTTTCTTTTCTTTTTTTCTTTTTTTTAAATTTTAATGCTGTTTTTGTGATACATTGTTAGAGGTTTTTAATTATTTATTCTGTGTGTTGGAAAAGATAAACTATAATTTACCATGTAAATTTAAATTCTGTCTGTGATCTCTTGCAGAATGATTGGAATGTTGTGAAACGAGGATGGGATGCTCAGGTTCTTGGTGAAGCCCCACACAAATTTCGAAATGCTGTTGAGGCTGTCAAGAAACTAAGGGAAGAACCGAATGCTAATGACCAATATCTGCCTCCTTTTGTCATTGTTGATGAGAATGGAAAGCCAGTGGGCCCAATTGTTGATGGTGATGCTGTTGTCACATTCAACTTCCGTGCAGATCGTATGGTTATGCTTGCCAAGGCACTTGAATACGAGAATTTTGACAAATTTGATAGAGTTCGATTCCCTAAAATCCGTTATGCTGGAATGCTTCAGTATGATGGTGAGCTGAAGCTTCCAAACCGTTACCTTGTTTCGCCTCCACTGATAGACAGAACATCTGGTGAATATTTAGTGCATAACGGTGTTCGCACATTTGCTTGTAGGTAAGCCAGCAACTGCTATCTTTCTTATGTTGTATTTACCATGGCAAAGTTGTGTTCCTTTTCTCAGAAAAAGGAAGAGAGAGAGAGATTGGGGGGGGGGGGGGGTTACAGGTTTTTACTTTTCCACATGATATGCCAGTGCCAGCTTAGTTATCCAGACTTTGGTAGAATGGTATGATGCCTTAGTTTTTACAGGGAACTGGTTGATTAATGTAGCTTATTCTACTTGGTGTTTAGTGTGTATAAGTATGGTTGTTAATAAGCTGTTTCGTTTACATTCAACTCTATTATATGTGAATTTTAGGCATCATGGTATTAGTTTAACCTATTACTTTTCGAACAGTGAGACTGTCAAATTTGGCCATGTCACTTTCTTCTGGAATGGAAACCGCTCTGGTTATTTCAACTCAGAAATGGAAGAATATGTTGAAATTCCTAGTGATGTTGGAATTACATTCAATGTCCAGCCAAAGATGAAGGCTATTGAGATTGCTGAGAAGGCAAGAGATGCTATCCTCAGTGGCAAATTCCAGCAGGTGATTATTGTACTTTCTGTTTTAAACTATCAACAAGTCAGTATTGAAGACAGAACTAACTGCTTGTTTTGCATATTTGTGTAGGTTCGTGTAAACTTACCAAATGGTGACATGGTTGGACACACGGGAGATATTGAAGCAACAGTTGTTGCTTGCAAGGCTGCTGATGAGGCTGTCAAGGTATAACATTATCTAATCTTTTAAATTATTGGGATAATATATGTGAGTTTTCCGTTGGTACTTGGATGGTGGTGTTGCACAACTTGTGTCAGTGCATCTGGCTTTCAATTAAAAGTTTAAAAAGGCTAGTAGTTTAAAAGAATTGTTATCGTGGATAAAGTTGCCATTGACATTCCTAGGAAAGGAAATAAGTAAAGTGTATTGCTTCTTTTCTGCTGACCAGTAAGACATTCTCTGTTTGCAGTTGATCATTGATGCTATCGAACAAGTTGGTGGAATATACGTTGTTACTGCAGATCATGGAAATGCTGAGGACATGGTAAAGAGGGACAAGTCTGGGAAACCTTCATTGGATAAGAGTGGCAAAATTCAGATACTGACATCTCATACACTTCAGCCTGTAAGTATCCTGGAATTAAATGTGCTTGCTTATCAGTAAACCTTAGGGGTGGCAAAAGCTGACAATGGCAAACATGAGCCTCTACTCTTAAATGATGAACTGATATTCTGAAATTTACTATTCTTCCTGTGCCTTTAATCTACAAGTCTTGCAATGCATTGTATGGGATAATTTGTCAAGTAAAAATCAGAATGCTTGAATGGAGTTGTGCAAAAAACAAAAAAAGAAAAAAAAGTTAAACAGATCAGGTTGACCCGAACCTGAAGCAGATTAGGTTAGGGTTGAGTCTCCCAACCCGTTTATCTGAACATATCAGGTTAGGGTTGGGGGGTGGGGTAGCCAATCCGAACCTGATCGACTTGAACACGAACCCAACCCGACCTGTTTTGACACCCCTACCTAATTGATGTTTTATATTATTGCGTCCTATGGGCAAAATGATAATGGATCACATTTTTGGTTGGATATTTGGTGTAGGTGCCTATTGCAATTGGAGGTCCTGGATTGATTCCTGGCGTCAGGTTCCGCAATGATGTTCCCAGTGGCGGACTTGCAAATGTGGCTGCAGCTGTGATGAATCTCCACGGGTTCGAGGCTCCTAGTGATTATGAGCCTACACTTATTGAAGTAATCAACAACTAGGGTTAATAGAAACCTAAAAATTCAGTTTTACATTTTTGATTAGCAAGCAGAAGTGTTACAAGTGCGGCTTTGTTCTTTTGTTAAAATAAGTTTTCGAAGATGCATATTGGGGTTGATAACCATATCATCCTGTTTTCCAGATACATCCATTCAAGATGGGGTGGTGTATTTATAAATTTCCATTGTTATATCTCTTATTAGGATTATTATGGTAAGAAAATTTCTGGATTGAACTTTTACTCGCTGCAGAGTTTAACCTGCTAATGCGGTTGTGACTTTAGTCTGAATATAAGAATTTGTGATAGCTATTCGCGGAGTCCCTAGATCGCTTTGCAAAGCTTATAATAAGGGGCAGGGGACCAAATGACAATTTTAGTGAATTAGACAAATTAATCTTTTATTTTTCAATGTTTTTTTCCTCCTATTTTGTATCTGTTGGACATTTTAGCCCTATAATAAAACTGAATTTTGTTAAAATAATCAAATTGAATTTTTTCACCATGACCAAAAATAAAATTGTTCAAACCTAAAAACCTAATTTCCATGTCTAGCGACAAATGGGGGCAAGAGTCGAGCATGGAACATGACGGGATGTTATTGTGTAACAATACATGATTTCTGGAGCATGGGACATGTCGGGTTGTTATTGTGTAACAGTACATGACTTAGAGTCCAAGGATAAAACAAAATGAAACGGATAAAAATTTATATGATTTTTAAAAATTATATTTTTGAAAATAATATTGAATAATCCACTAAATTAAATGAATTATACAATTCAAATTAATTAAGTAATATTTATGAATAAATAAACACAATTTTTTAAAAAAAATATCTTTCATAAATTAGTTAATTATGAATTCATTATAAATTAAGAATTGCTAGAGAATAAGAATTTGATTAATTGATTGCAAGATTTAATCTAGCTAAAATAGTAAGAAGAATTTGATTATAAGGTTTTGACTTTTATATTCTAAAATTATTTGGGGTTTTATTGTGTGTACATTGAGAATATATATATATAGTGTACATTGAGAATATATATATATAGAAAGAGGGTAAAAAATTTCCATTTTCAAGATAAGACAAGATTATACAAATTTTCTGAACTGAATGATTCAGTATTTATTGAAGTCTCGGTCGTGTACCAAAATTATTTTCAATACAAAATTTGAGACGGGTTATGAAATTTACATTGGGTTTTTAGGATAAAATTTTCAGGACAGTTTTCAGAATGGTTTGGAATTTCCACAGTATCCCCCATACACCAGGGCCGTCCCTGAGTTTTGAGGGGCCTTGTTCTATTTTTTAGTTTGGGACCATGCAACTAAAACTCATTTAAACTTCTAATTTTAAAAAACGATTATAAAATAATTATAAACTAATTATAAAGTGATTATAAGCGATTATATACTTATATGATTATATGATTTTTTTTTTCAAATTTTGGCTCTCCAAAGTGTGGGGCCCTGTTCTATTGAGCAGCTTGCACACTCTAATGGCTGGGCTGCCGTACACCTTTTACAAGTGAGTATATTAAAATTAAAACTCTCGAAATAATGATTCATAATATGTTTTTATTTTTATTTTTAACATGGCGTTGACTTCATCTCGATGCCAGCTTGGTGGGAGCATATGTCAACGGCAAAGCTCAGAGGAGGTAATGGTGGCGGTTTGAAGTTTCTGGTTTTAGAGATAGAATTCCATCAAAAATTTCATAATTAAAGAACTAATTTGTCTAATTCACCAAAATAGAGAAACTAAATTATAATTAACCAAAAAAAAAAAAAAAACTACTATAAAGAAAAAGGACATTAAAGGAGTGTTTAGTTGGCAGATTGTAACAGAAAAATTAGTTGATAAAGTTGAATTTTGGTGCTTGATTGGTCTTCTGCTCATATTTTTTCAGTAAAGTTGAATTTTTGAATATGAGGGTCCGGTCCTTACTTTCTCATGTACATATGGATGGAAACATCATACCATGAAAAAGTTGAATTAAAGGGAAAAAATATATTACATTACTAAATATCTTTAAAATGCCTCTTATTTTATTAATTCTCTTTATTAATTAACTTATCCTGCTATAATTCTTGTCTACGTAAAATTAGCATGCATACAAAACTTTATAAAATATATGAGCTACTATTTTCACAACATATGTATGTTAAAAAAAAAATCTGAATAAGATTATTATTTTTATTGTTGAAAAATAAATTAAACTATATTCAATATATTCAATTTGATGTTAACATATGTTATTTTTTAGTAAGAAATTTTGTAAATAATCACTAATAAAAAAAAGGTTCTATTATCTAGTATAGTATAAATGAAATAATTCTATTTTAAATAAATTTAAATAAAAAAAGTATTTTAGTTTTATTTATTTATTTATATATATTTTATATCAAATTAATTATTTTAGAAATTTTATTATATATTATATATGTGGACTAATTAAAGATATTAATGTAATTTTATATTATTTTCTAGCTTTCTTATGTTCAACCAAACACTATTATTATATTTTCCTAGCAAAATTTAGTTTTGAATACAGACAACATGATTCAACTTTATTAAACTTACTTTGTTAGAAATTAAATTTCCTATCTTTCATTTGAGAATGTTGAAATATGTCAAAGAAACAAACAGACCTTAAGATAATCTTCAATAATAATATGAATTGCTTTAATCCACTTGACACGTTAGAGAAATTTGCTATTCAATGCAAATATGCATCGAGGATGTGAAGTTGATATAAACTAGTATCTAGTTCACCTTCTATTTCTAGACGGTAAACTAAACAATATCTAAAATTATAACGGATTATGATTGGTTCACATATTAAATTATACTAGCTCCAATTTTTTCATTTCTTTACACCCTAAAAACACAAATACCAATACAACCCTACTTTTCACTAATACCAATACAAAATAATAATAAACAATTATCAACCCTTTACAACACTTACTTTTTCACCAATACCAATACAGAAA